>VZUA01040994.1:15625-33109 GCA_013401035.1 Horornis vulcanius
GACTGTGTAGCAGCTTCCAGGAGGTAAAAATCTGATGAGCGATAAAAGAATAGAGAGGCCTAAAAATAGAGCTCCCACCACCCACACTAAAGGATTAACTTGCTGTTAGGAAACAGGACAGCCTTGACCTTGAGCAGGGCAGAAATGCCTGGCTTGCCACTGCTGTCTCCACTGCCCCATCACATGTGGTTTGGACAAAAAGCTTCACATTCTTGCTTCTGGTTTTCCTGTTTGTCAAAGGAGGCTGAATATCCTTGTACATTTATTGATGTTATAGATTCACAGCTTGTCAGATTTACCCCAGATCTCAAGGGCCTACCTGGACTGCAATGAATTCTCTCCAGTTAACAGGGGAGGAGCAATGGTGGAGTCTTTTCAGCTCTTTTCTCCTGCAACTCTATGCCAAAACCTGTTTTATTTGATGCAGAAAACCTTTAAATGTAGAACAGTGATGAAGATGTCCACCTTACAATAGTTTTTTTTCTTCCTTATCACTCATTTTGTGGTTTTGGCATCTCACCTTTGCAGAGAAAGTTGGGGGCGGAGGTGGGTGGGAGGAGACACATTCCTCATTTCCATCACATTCAACAAGAAAGAAAAAGCCACAAAGGAGTGTTCCTTTTCCAGCCTATGCAACCCCTGTCACAGATTTTTGGTGTAACTGCTTGATTAAAGCCATACAACACCCACGAGGTACTCTTACAACCATGGACAACCCTGAGAGGGGCCATAGGATATGGGAATGCATCTTCTGTATTGTCATCTCTGCTTAAACCTGAGATGGAAAAACACGTCTGGTTTTGAGAACCAGCTCAAGAAAGATATGTATTATCTGGAGAGAGTCCAGGGAAAAATAACGAGAACAACTGGAAAACAGCATCCATAAAGGAAAATTAAGATTATTGATGTTGTGTAACCTGGAAAGAGAAAGCAAAGGGAGTTTCAGATGCATGGGTGCAGTAACTATATAAAGGTCTGTTAAGGGCAGGAAATAGTCCTTTATTATGTTCTGAAGGAACAGGACAAGATCCAGACACAGAAATACCATCTTTGAATTTTGCTGATCATAATACACCTAGGGCTTTCTGCCCTGTTAGCATTTCCTGGGTCTCCTGTCTCCCTGGGATGCTCTCTCTCTCCCATGGTATTTGATATGTTGGGAATAGTTATTAACCTCTCACACTTTGTGTGGCCTGAGGACTCAGCTATTGCTAGTCTGGTCCCCAAACCTCTGTTTCAGCTTCATAATCTGTCACTCTGCACATCACAAGCCAAAGGACCTCAGTGAATTGACTCCCCCTTGCAACAGGGAATCCACCCTGCAGTCTAAAGTCAGCCAACAAGGAGGTACCCCCCACCCCACCTTCAGCAAATAATTATTGTGGTTAATTACCCTCTCAGCCCATGTTAATCTCACTATGAGATCCTGTCTCATCCTAAGGCTCATATCTCCTTCTCGAGTTGCTTGAGATTTCACCCCTGATTGCTGATGGCATCCATGGTCCTGATGGATATGAAAAGCTCAGATAGATCAGTTGCACAGGGAGGCTTAAGTGTTTCCAAGACCATAATGAAAATTCCTTTCAGTAGAAACTGTGACCCAGACATGAAACCCAACCCTCAGTGGGAGACTTCTGATTTCACAGGAGACAAAAGCCAAGCACGCTAAAAAAAAAATTGTCACTCTCAGAGAATGGGAATTTATCATTCAGGTGGGAAGTGCTCCATTAGCCTCCACACATTGGTTTACTTAGGGATGTTTTTCTTGGGATTTATTTTAAATCAACAGAACGGCTTTGGGAATACTTGGTGTTTGGCTTGTGTGAACAACAGAACAACCAAAACCTTGTGCGGTTTCAGCGTTCAAGGCTCCTTGAACACAAGGCATCCCAGAAGTGTTTATTTGGACTGGAGGAGTAGTTCGTTGAAGATTTGGGAGATGGAGTGGTGGCTACACATCACTGACTGAGATGGTGCCACTGGCAGAGGAAAACAACGGGGGGAAGCTCATCCTGTCCATCGGGATGGGTGATCCATCCACCTCAGCCTCGAATCCATGTGCCGTTTGTCCGATGGCAGCTGCATTCTCCAGAGTCTGCTCTGCGTGTCCAAGGATCATATCCATGCCTGGCTTGGTGTCAGGAGCCCAGATCCAGAAATTCCATCACACGAAAAAGATTAAAAGATATCTGGGGATATACTTTTTTTATTTGATTTAATCCATGACAACGTTAGCTCCGATTTGGATTTAATATTCCCACAAAATTTGTGCTTAAGGAAAAAAGAGCCCATGGAAATCCCCATCTCCAGCCCCATGGCTTGACATGGTTTTAACAGAGAGAAGAGCCCAGTCAAGGGGCATGGTGATGCTGTCCCCATGTTAGTACAGCAGCTTTGTGTTTTAGAGTGCCAATTCACTCAATTTCCTTGAATTTTTCTTGTGACCTCTCTGCTTCATCCCTCCTCAAGCAGGGCAGGTAGGAATGTGTGCATATTAAAGGTGCTGTAAAACGGGTTACAAATCTGAGCATTCCCCGTGTCTGTCCAGAACAAGAGCTGTTTTTGTATGGCCAGGCTCAGGACTGAGCCTGCGTGTTCAGCCTGAGCACCACTTCCAAGGCCAGATGAGTGCCAGCATCCCACCATATTCCTGCTCCCCTTTCCCAGGGAACACTGTGAAGAGGAGAGCTGCAGGAGCAGGATTTGTGAGCTGCAAAGTGCCCACATGCCACACGATGTGATCACAGCCACAAGGATGTGCTCATGCTGGGGAGGCTCTTGCCCTTTCTCCATGCCAGACCATTGCAAAATCAGCTTCTGGGAGCATTCTGCTTCTCATTTATTTCTCCTGGGTCTGTCCATGCTTCCCCCCATTAGCTTTGCCAAGTTTTAGCTCATTGTGCATTCTGAAAACAGTTCCAATTAAATGGCTTTTCAATCAGTTTGATCACAAGTGCACTTGCCAGAAGTGCGGCACGTCCATGAAATCAGGAATTTCCTGCAGGACAGCTACTCTCTGAAAAAAAAAAATTGGATTTTTTCCTTGGAAAATGATCAGTTCAAAAACTATTTGGCCTTGTAGCCAACATTTTTCTTTTTATTTCTTCCAGAATTTGGAGTAGATTCTCCCCCTCCCCCTAAAATTTTGTTCTCAACAAAATATTTCATGGATAAAAAACAAACCAAAAGCACTCTGTCCTGGCTCGGAGTTCAAACAGGCAGGAATTTTCACACAGCCCAGACCTGGGGCTTGGAAATATTCTGGCTTCTTGACAAAGCCCATTTGGTAAAGTAGCTCAGAGTGCCCATGTTTGTCCAAGGCACACCTCCAACCAGTTCAACACTGCAGAGGCAAACCCAGTTTGAATAATTCCTAATACAGACCTGCTGAGACTTCCTTTTCCAGTAAATATTTATTTTTGTTAGCAGCAACTATGCAAGACACATACTTTTGGGGTTGGCTCTTTCCCTTTTTCTCAGCTTCTTGAGGACCAAGCCATGCTTTTATGTGTTGCTTTTTTTCCCCTCGTTCCACGCTCACCAGTCCAGAGGATGGCTGTGATTTATTCCAGAAACAAGGGTGCACCTGGTGGTTATTCCCCAGACCAGATTGCTGTGAGACAGAAGAGCTGGGCTGTGCTCCCCCCCCCTGCTCCTGATGAGGAGAGATTAGATGGGGAAGCCTGATAGCCTGGCTCTGGAAGTGAGCAAATGAGCAGCCCTAAAAACCTCCCTAGACCCGGTGACCGTGAGCCCTTGCCGGTGCCTGGTCCTTGTGGGATAATGCCAGGAATTGGCATATTAAGCACATGAATGTCAGGTCCTAATTCATCTCTCTAATGTTGTACAGTAGCAAGACTGTACCCCCCTGCTGTGGTGTAATTTCACGCTGAGGAGTCTGATGGGGCTTCCTGCAGACTGATCCTTTATGGATCAGAAAACTCACTTTCTCTTTGTGTTGGAGGGTCCGGAGATTATCTTATTAACCACATCCACGCCAGCTCTGATAAAACACCGGGCTCTGCCTCCTCTGAGGACTCCTTTTCGTGCTGCTTTTCTCCTCCTGTGGGTCCACATCACAGAGGCGAAGAACATTAAATCCAAGCCTCCACCAGCAGGTTTCACACTTGCATCAGCAAGTGGAATATTTTGCATTTTCTCGGCTCAGATGCAATCCTGACCCAGCTTGAACCCTAAATCAGTTTGAGGAGCTTGGTGCATCCACATTAGGCCACCTGTATTCCTTTCCAGGCTCCTTTCACCTCTCCTTTCCCCCCAAAAAATCAATGTTTAAACTACTTCAGGTGATGCCCTGCAGATACCACCTGCCCCACAGCAGCAAGTTTGAATGCAGGAGTGGGTCCACCTCCAGCACTGCCCTCTGCAGGACCTGGCCACCTGGAGAAAGGGCTTCTTCTCTTCCACCATCTCAGTCCACCAGACTGCCTCTTCACAAACCTCTCCAGGCCATGCCATGGGGACAGCAAGACGTGGCAGTGAGCAGTTAGGATGTTCTTGTGGCCTCTGAAGGTGTCAGGCATTGCACACAGGTCAGGAAAAGGCTGCAGGAGGGAAGGCAGGACTGCATACATTCTCAGACACTCCTCAGGATGTGGGATTTTCCAATCTGACAAGACAAAAGCCTTCTGCTTTCAACACCAGACCACGGTTGCCTCCCCAAATGAAGCCAGAGGGCCACCCTGTAGCCACATCCCAGCGTGTAACAAGGGATGGTAGCTTATAATCTCATTTTCTGGGCTGGCTGCCCTTCTGGTGCCCCTCATGCTCCATGTAAATTATCTGGAGTCTGATTTCCTTGGCTTGCAGGGCTGTTCTTTCCTTGTCTGCTCCTAACAGGCTCCTGGCTCGGCAGAGACCTTGCCAGTGAAGACAGCACCAGGACAGTCCCACCAGAAAATCTTTAATTCAGTCTTGCTTGGACAAAATGCTGCAGCCAGGGCCAGGCTCCCATCCACAGGCAGTTCCAGCAGCCTGGGGTGACTCTGGCATGCTCACATCTCCTGTTCAATGCGTATGCACTTCCCAATCCAACAGCACCACTTCTTGAATCAGGGTTATCCCACTGCTTTTTGCTTCACCTGATGCACTTTAAAAAGGCAGTTCAACAGAGCCCTCAGAGGATTTCAGTTATTTTTATGTTATTGTTCCTATCTGCTTGTGTTGTGTCGAGCTACAGACCTGGTGGCAAGCCTTGCCACCACCAACAGCCTTTTGCAGCTAATGAAAAATAATCTGCTTTTCATCTGCAGAAAACAGCATCGCCTGGGTCTTACCATGGCAAACTATTTAATGGTCCTCCAAGCAAAAAAGTCCTTCCCTGTCTATAGGGCTGTGTAAGTCTCCTTCCAGCTCTTATCTTGCTGCATTGCTGAGCACCTCAACTTGCAAAGCAGGGCCACAAACTGTCCCGTTTCTAGGCAGGGAGGCAGAGTTCCACTTGTTTGTAGAGAAGGGAAAGCCTCTGATCCCAGCCCAGCACCTTGCACACAGCCAGAGCATCCTCAGGAGTGCCCAGGGCAGGAGCCCAGCCTGCAGCTGCCTCTCCCTCTGCCACAGTGGTATGGTCAGGGAAAAGGGATCTGTCAGAGGGGTGTTGCCAAGTCAGGGGCTGGTTTTAAGAATTTGATCATTAATAGGGTAGTTGGGTTTTCTTTTCTAATGCAGGGAGAGTAATGAAGGATTTGCTTAATTTGTTTAATTGCTATATTCTTCTTGTTCTCTTATTTTCCCATAAGGGAAGAAACAAATCCTTCTGTTCTACTCCAGCTTTACATCCCTTTACAGCAATATGGCAAATGGACAGTACTAAGAAATATCATCAAATTCTCTAGAAAGACCAAAGAATTTTTTTCTCTTCTTTTTGTTGTTTGTTGGGATTTGGGTTGTGGTTTTGGGGTTTTTTTGTTTGGTTTTTTTTTTGGTTTTGTTTTTGTTTGTTTGTTTTGGGGGTTTTTTTGGGAGGGTTTTTTGTAAACAACATACTTAACAAACACCCTGAGGAAAATGTGTTACTTGCTTGAACCCTCTATTTCTGCATTAACCGTCTGGCAACTTTCTCCTTTGCCCACACAGGCTGGGCCAGGTTTGGCTTGGACTTAGGACATTTAGGCTCTTTCCAGATAAGCCTCTAAATGTGGTGGGGAAAGCCTTATGAAGGTGACAGGGAAAGGCTGGGGAAGGTGATGGGAGGAGGATTATGAGGTGTTTGAGGCTGTGTGGGTCCTGAGATCCCACTGGATGGGAGGCAGCTGGCAGCTACAAGGAAGGCTCTGCAGCCATAGAAGCAGAGCTGAAGACACCACTAGCAGAGATCACTTCAGATCACAGGTGAAGCCAGAAGGGAGAACCCCAAAGGACATGTCAGAGGGATCTGGTGCATGCAGAGGTGCCCACCTCCCGTGGGACTGGAGCAAAAGCCGTGGGAGAACTTTTTCCACCTCATTCTGCTACTGCCCACACAGAGCTAAGGGGACAAGTGGGGACGAAGCATCCCTGTGGCACTGACCAGGGAGAGCCTTCATCCTGCAAAGGGGAAGATTTCAGCCTGAATAAATGCAAAGCCCTCCATTCTCCCTGGCACAGTAGGTTTCCCTGAGACTCAGCCCATGCCTTACTGAAGGACCTTTTCCAATCCTCCAGCCAACAGATCCCAGAGCAGAAGGGAGGACTGTTTGTTTAGACCTATGTGGGTTAGGCAGCTCAGACTTTATTCTTGCACTTTGATAGGTTCCTAAATGAAAATCCAATAATATTTTGAGCAGAACGAGTTCCCATGAAAGTCATTTCTAAATCGCCCGGCTCATCCTACCTGTCGGTTGGATTCTCCATCCCCACTGCCCTAAGCTGGGTGTAAAGCCACTGCTGCCAGCACTTTACTCCAGGAGCTGAGTCCGGCCCTGCTGCAGAGAGCAGCGCTGCTGCTGCCTTTAATGAACATGTAAATAGACAGGAGGCTTCGCAGCAGAGTCACCCTGCAGTCAGGAAGTTCTCCAAAGCAGCTCGGGAGAAATAATACTTTATTCCTGGCGGTGCAAATAACTGATAGGGGCTGGCTAAGAAGGGTTCATGCAAATACTCCTGAATTAAGCTCCGTCTGAAGTTAGAAAGGAAAGATGATAAACACACCCGGCTTTAAAACTGCAAAATATGCTTTGCAGGCATGAAACCGGAGGAGTAACAAAACTATCTGACATCACATTTAACAGCAAAGCGTTTCTTATTCTCAGGGATGCAGTTACCTAAACTGGAGTCCCACTAAAGAGTCCTACCTATTATTTACATTTCTAAATCTTAAAACCATTAACAAAAGCCACTTAATTCAATTACTTTCCCCGAGCGCTGATGTTATTACATTATTGTCACATTTTGGCTCTGCTTTTCTCTTTTTTTTTTTTCTTTCTTTAAATTCATTCCTCTTTTCTCCACGCCAAGTGCCTCCCCACCACCTCCCTGTCTTTCTCTCCCCCGATGTCATTGTGTAGAACTAATGGGGTAAACTGAAATGGTATCTGTCCTCATTGACAGGTTTATGAGAATTTAATAAAGCGTGGCACGGATAAAATGAGATATTACAAGGCCACACAAAGCTGATTGACTTCTCCACGTCAGCATTTTTATTTGGTTATTTATTTATTTATTTGTTTTCAGCACAGGGGTGATCTCACCAGTCCTTTGGTGGTGCTGGCCCAGGAGGGATGAGAGGGGAAGATGCAGGCAATGGGAAGGGCTGATCAATCCATTGAGGTGTTTGCTGTGAGCACGGGCCATGATGCCTTGTGGCTTTCCACTGGCTCTAGGAAGATGACACTGCAGGAGTCACCGAGGGCCTCCCCAGCACTGCCCTTGCACATCTCTGCCCCTCGAGCCTCCATGGCTTTGGTGATGGTGAACTCACCAAAAGCAGCTTTTGCAGTCCCCACCACTGCTCCATCAGGGGTCTGAACCAGGGACCAGCTGCTGGTGGTACAGACCCTGCACTCCTGTTGTGCACTGTGTGTCCCAGTAGAGGTGACATCTCTGGTGATGCTCAAATGGACCCTCACAGACCAGCTGAGGACTCACCTCAGACCACAGGGATGTTTGCACTGATCAACACAGAGCAATCCCAACCTGCAATAGGGCCCAGGAGGTGAAGGTGCCACTAACCACATCCCTCCAGGCACGGTCCTGCCCCGTGCCTCAGTTTCCCCTCTTGCCCAATGCCTACCTTGCTTGTGTAAATGTAAATTGCAGATCAGCTGGGGGGCCTGCAGAGATGAAACCTTCCCGCTGGGAAAATCAGTGTATGTTTCTAAAGTGTGTTAGCTTCCATCCCAGGGCAAACAGGGAGAGCTGGAAACCTGGGCTGTGCTGTAACTGGCTGGCTGTCTCCCTCTCCTGGCCTGTTCAAAAAGTAGGGATCTGGAAAAGGAGAGGAAGAGGGAAGAGGGGAGAGGAAGAGGAAGAGGAAGAGGAAGAGGAAGAGGAAGAGGAAGAGGAAGAGGAAGAGGAAGAGGAAGAGGAAGAGGAAGAGGAAGAGACCTCTTTGTCTTGGTGTATGTATATGTTGTGTGTCTCTGTGTGTATTTTTTTGCCAGGCAAGCAAAGGCACAATGCCAGTGGCCAAGGAGGTTTGGATTCAGCCCAGCCACTCAGGGCTCAGGATTCTGCTGTAACTCAGGGCTGCATTCGACTCTGGACTCCACACTACAGAAAAACATCACTTTTGGGGAAAACAGTCAGGTTTACACTTGGGGCAGCCCCTGTTAGCCTCAAAACTTGGGCCATGGCCCTTCAAACAGAAATCATACCAAGTGTTTCCCCTTCTCTGCAATGTGCATTCAGAAAGGGTGGAGATGCCTTCGCTCATTCAATTCATTCCAATGTCAAGCACTGGAACAGGCTGCCCAGGCTCTGTCACAAAAACTGAAGGCACTTAAGAGATGTGCAGGAGTGGCACTGGGACGTGGTTCAGTGGTGTACTTGGCAGTGCTGGGTTAAGGCTTGGAGTCAGTGACACCAGAGGTGCTTTCCAACCCAAAAGATTCTGTGGTTCTCCTCAAAAGGGCAGGCAGCCTGCCAGAACTGAGGCATGGTCCTGGCCACGGCAACAAATCCTGGCAGCAACAACGCTGACCATTTGCAGGGACACTCTCTTAACAAGAACAACGTGGTCCCAATGGATCAACAGCAGAACTCCCAGCACTTTACAAGAGCACTCAAAGCCCCCTGAAATCAAAGTGCTGCTCCCCACAAAAGCTTGAGCTGTCTCATCGCTCAAATAGCCCGAAAAGGGCTTTCTGCTTCGTACAGTGCTCCAAGTTCAGAGCACATAGCACAGGGTTTAGGGTGCAAAAGTCTCCGCGCAGGAGATTCCTGCCAGGCCAGCAGCTCAATCCTGCTCTCTGGTGGCTACACCCGAAAGGCCAAATGCATCCAGCACCGATTTCTCCTCGGTCCTGCCAGGAATGCTCACCTGGTGTTCCCCCTGCACTGCTCTTTGCCCTTCATTCATTTAGCTCAAGGGCGAGCTCAGAAGGCAGCTGGGAGATGGAGTTCACGGAGTTCTGCTTGGGCAGAGCATGGGTCCATCACTGCAGGGCTCCACAAAGGGGCTGGAACCATCACACTTCTTTTAAAAGCCCTTCCAAACCTTTGTATCATGGAAAGCATCCTGCTGCTCTGCAGGCATTGCCCACAGTCCCTGCAACAGCCTTTCCTGCAATGCCCCAGCCTCTAAACATTCTCCCCAGTACCATGCCTCCCTCGAAGGGCCACAGGGTGGGGAGCAAGCTGGGGAGAATTTCTTCTGCATTTCTTCACTCCACCCCTGCTGAGACGTGCCCATGCTCCCAGCCCCACAAAACAGCAGCACAATGGGCTGTCCCAAAGCACATGGCATGAGCAGATGTCCCCTGGGGACAACACCTCTACCCTTCCCACCATCACCATCAGTCTCCCAGGGCTGGGAAGTGACTGCCTGTGACCCCAGAATTGATTTTTATCAATTGATCACACCATGAAGCAGCATCCTACAAAGACTGGACTCATCCCTTGGTATTCTGAGGAGCATTTAATCATCTTCTCCATACTGGCTTCACCCTATAAAGTCTCAAACAGAGATTACCCCCACTCTTCACTCTGCAATGCACAATAAAGAAAAAGAATGTGTGAAACTTTTCCCCTTGCTCACCAGCTTTGCTGTCCTGGCCCTGCTCCCCCTTGCCCGAGCTGCTCAGTGTGTGAGTGCATGTAAATCTGCAGTACACACAACACCCCCATCTCCTGCTCTCCTCCTCTGAGCAGACAGAGTAATTACAGTGCAGCAGTGCCAGCACGAGGCATTTCTGCTGATGAATGCACTCAATCTAAGCACAGTTTTATGTATCATTAATTCCCTTAGCATTCAAAAAATAACTTTTTTGATGGCAGATAATACTGTAATCACTCATGATTGCCAATAAAATTATCTTCATTGAGCTGTGTAAAACAACTACAGGAGTAATTTTACTCACTTAAAATTTCTTCCTTTTTTTTTTCTTATTTATTTTTTAACGCAAAGCTGTTTGGACTCAGATTCCTGTAACACAGACACTGTTAGAAATAAGTCCCTAGTCCCTCATTTATATAGAAAGGAGCTTTCCAGAGGCTGTTGTTTGAGGTTCCTTCAGCAATATCAGGGAGCTCCCAAGGGTTCCCTTCCACCCTAGGGATCCCTCTGTTAGGATCTCTTCAGCTTTTCCTTCAAGCTACCATGCAAGAACTACAAGGAACCAGAGAGTTTGTGCAAATGCAAGTTGCACGTGCAAGTCATGGTCCTCTCCCAGGGCAGCTCCTCCTCCACTCTGCTGGTGGAGAAAACATGTGAGCACTTCCTAATCTGCTTCAGAACAGAGTCCAGAAAGCTGGCAACAGATCATGTGCTCAAAGCGATTGTGGTAACTCACACACTCCAGCTGGAAGCAGATTTGGGAGCAGCCAGCCCTGGCACTGACAGCTCTGGGCACAGGCAGTGAGGAGGACAAGCACCTTTTGGAGGCAGAAGTGACTACAAAGTGAACAATAAAAGCATCACTGAGTGAGTGACTTGGTTGAAACAGTTTTCTTGCAGGGACAAAAGAAATCATTCCCACGTGGCATTGCCTCTTGCCCACACTGCTGAACAACCTTCTTGCAAGGCTTAAACTCCAGCTCAGTGTGGAATTGCTTCACCTTCTTGCAGATCATGTTGACTAACTCCACTCAAGAGTAGGAACCTACAAGGAGAGGAGAAATGAAACAAGGAGGACTCCTGGCTGTTGTAAATGTAGCTTGAATCTTCTTCCAGAGAGCCAGATCCCAGGAAACAGATGACTGGCAATTGGAGGCAGGAGCAGGTTGTTAATTTCTGGGAAACAGTCTAAAAGAAGCAGGGTGAAATGGAAGAACAGAAGTGTAAAATTACTGGGTGAACAGCAAACAATTTCTTATATCCTACCAGGAAATAAGAAGAGTAAATGCAATGAGCTATAGGAGGCCAACAGGACATGCTGCTTCCCTACAGCACACAGATAAACCACAGATCTCCCTGCTCCAAGATGCTGGGAGTGCCAGAATAGGATTGCTACACACAAGAAATATCTGTGTGAGCACACAGTTATTAGTCACTCAACCCTAACCTCGGGCTTAAGGAACCACAGCATTCTGGCTGCCAGGAGACAGTGCTAAGGAAAACACCTCTGTGTGTTTGCCATGCCTTCGACACTGCCCTGGAGTCAGGTGAACAGGAACTAGGCTGGTCCTTCAGCCCCAGCCTGTCTGTCCAACCCTCTGTGATTGCCACAGAGAGAAGATGACAACTTTGTGCCCTTCCTTTGGTAACTGCAGGGTTCCAGCATCTCTGAGGTGTGGTGGCACCCACCCAGCCACAGCTCTGTGGACACAGGGAGGTCATGACAGGAGCAATGGGGAAAGAAGCCTTCACAGGTCCAGCAGATCCTTTCGTCCTCCCTTAGCCACAGGCTGCAGCCCTGCCAGGCAGTGGAGGAGGAGCAGGAGCAGGCTCAGTCCTCAATTCCATCAGTCCAAGATTCAAGCCCAATTTTCAGTAGCACATGGGCAGCCCTATGGCCATAACAGCAGAAAAGCGTTCATCCGGTGAGGAGACACCAGTGTCCCAAAGGGACATCAGGGCATCACTAGGCCCACAAGCCAGCAGTTGGCCACCACTCCAGGCCATGGGGAACAAGACCAGACTCATTTTACCTCACTTAGCCAGTCCCAGGCACATCATCCTGGGCAGGACATCACCAGCTGCCACCTGCATACGCTGGAGTGCCCCGTCCTGTGCCCTGTGCCATCCACAGCTCCATCTCTGCTGGAAGCTTTGTCACAGCACAAACCTGCTGTATTTTGGGACTTCCCATGCCCTGAGTCATCCTCCTGGACCTGGCTGGCCCCAGCAGAGACCCAAGTCTTACCACTGTCCTGACTGATGCTTCAATCCCACTTATTCACCCTCACACACTTCTCCAGGAAAGGCTAGAAGAAGATTCTCCAGCAGCAGCTCCTGGAGGTGCAGGTGCTCCAGGCATAACTCTCCTACTTTTTTTTCTTCCCTTTTACAAACTGAACTGCAGAAGTTGAAAATTGTTCCTGCATGGAAGATTTTAAGCAGGATTTAAATTAGGGGGAAGAAGGCTGGAGAAGTAATTTTGTCTTCTACAAGAACTAGTTTTAACTTCTGTTCCTCCAAAATTCCCCACCTTTCTTGTTCTCATGTTGAAAGACCTCAATGCACGTGATTTTACACCCTGCAAGGGAACAGCCCTGTTTTGGCACTGTGCTGCCATGGGGTGACTTCAGTGCAGGAACCTGGAGCCTCCAGGGTGAGAAAGGGGGAAAGGGGAGGTGGGGATCACATGGTGTGCCAGCCTTGAGCTGCTTACATCCTGCCAACCTCCTCCTCTCTTGTCAGCCAACTGCAGTGCCCTTGGGAGTTTGCAATCTTGAACAGCCCTGTGATCCCAATAGTCTGAAATAGGGCAGGGAGGGGGGAAGGAAAAAAAGAAGTTAAAGGAAAAAAAACCAAAACAAACTGCTGGGAAAACTGCTGTTCTTGCATGTGATTTCCTTGATGCAGATAACAGGCAGATGAATATTCACAGAGCAAGAAGGGCACAGGGCTCATGAGGACCGAGTATTTTTGAGGCTCTAACACCCTTCAGCAAAGAGCCCCAGGACACGGAGTACCTCCAGCACACCCCAGGACATTGTGCATGCACAGCACAGCAGCTCCCTCTAAGGGTGCCAGGCTCTGGCACGAGTGCCTCGGGTGCTTCCAGAGGAGCCTTGAGAT
This sequence comes from Horornis vulcanius, assembly GCA_013401035.1. Lineage (NCBI taxonomy): Eukaryota > Metazoa > Chordata > Aves > Passeriformes > Scotocercidae > Horornis > Horornis vulcanius. Next base: position 28,962 of record VZUA01040994.1, read on the forward strand.
CCTGAAGTCTGAAAGAAATAAAGCCAGTGGCCTGAGCAATAATGCCAGGAAAAACTAGTCTGGGCGCATCTAGCTCCACCACACATTCTAGCTCAGCACCAGGGATGGCTTGGGATCAGCTCGTGCTGCTGGGAAGTGAGAAAACATCCCAGATTCTTCCCTACAGGCAGTATCTAAACTGGATACTTGAAATATTGCTTGAAATATTTTTTTGATACTTGAAATATTTTCTGACCAAGTTTTGGAAGTCGTGGAGGGTTGGTTTTTTTTTAAGGACAGACCCCTTGTGGGGCTGGTGATGGAGAAATTATTTTGGAGTTTCCCTCAACACGGAGTGCAAGGCCGCAGGAAGCAGGGATGCCAGATACCGCTGCTAGAAGCCGCGGCACTTCGCACAGCACAGACACACCCATGCTGTGCCAGCGACAAGCGATCTCCGCCGGGCACAGCCTGCGACATTTATTGTTCCTTTCCCACACAGCCGCTTGGCTCCAGGAAATGCAGAGGGGTCGGGTACCTTTGGGACTCCCCTCCGTGCTGCCTTGATCCTCCAAGCCAAGACTGTTCCCAGAAGGGCTGAGAAATTACGAGAGAGATCCAAACCTCCCTGAGCGAACGGAAAAACCAATAAACCTTATCAGACAGAGACCACCCAGCACAGGGAGGGGCGAGCTGTCATCCAGCAGCTTTTCCTGCCGGCGAAGCTCCCCCTCCCCGCCCGCGCTGCGCTCGCACGGCAGCAAGCCGCTTAAATCCCTGTCCGGCTGGGAATCCCGCCCGGGTTTTGGCTCGCTCTCCCCGCGGGCGGAGGGCGGGTGTCCTTGGCCGGGCCGGGCGGGGCGGAGCGGGGCTCGGGGTGCCGCCGGTGCCGGTGCCGCCGGTGCCGGTGCCGCAGCCTCGCCATGCGGGTGCCGCTGCCCGCCCTGCTCGGCGGCTCGGCCCTGCTGCTGCTGCTGCTGCGATGGCGGCGGCGCCGGGCGCTCTGGAGGAAGGTGGCGGAGGCGCAGGAGCGGCAGGAGCGCAGCCTGGTGCGGATGGAGGCGGCGGTGCAGCGCTTTCGGGAGCAGGTGAGCGCCGGCAGCCGCGGCCCCCGCTCCATCCCCCGGAGGGGGCTTCTCACCTGGGCCCCCTCCCCATGGCGTACCCCGTGCAGCCGCTCGCCCGCCTGTCAGGTGCTCTCCCGGCTCCTTATATGGACCCACGGCGATTTAGTGTTATTATTTTCCCTTTCTAAGTCGATGTGTGCGTGTCAGCATCGCAGCGGTCGCCGCTGTGGCGGGGATGGGGAGGAAACGCTCTGTGGGGCAGCGGGAGATAATAACCCGTTACCCGGTGAGAGTCACCGGCAGCTAGGAGGGGGAAATCCCTGTCTGAAAGCTCCCCGGCGCCGCGGTGGGAGGCTCAGGCTGTTTGAGGAGGCAGGAGGAAGAGACATCGGGCGATGTGTTATCAGCAGAGACCAAAGTGCAGCCGCAGCCTCAGGCAGGGATGTGATGGTGCCCCGCGCTCCTGGCAGGAGCAAAATCGCTCAGGTTCAGAGTCCAGCTTCGAGGCGTGAGGTTTGATAGATTTTTTCATGATGTTTGGTAGGTGGTGAAGAAACCTCTGCTGACCCCAAAACTACCAGCCCAGGAGCTCCCTGGTTTTTGCTCTTCCCTCTGTAAATATCTTACAGTTCCAGGAGAAAAACTGGCTCCTGTTCAGGTTTCATTCCTTGATGGAACAATTTCTATAACCGTGACGCCGACTCCCACTGTAACTCAGCAAGAACACTGCACTAAGCTGTTCCCCCAGGCCTGGCCATGACCAGTCTGAACAAGGCTGTGTGAAGGGCTTTGTTTTAATTATCAGGTGTTTGGTGTGACTGGTCTGAACAGGAAGAAAGGCTGAGAAAGCCAGGGGTAATACTGGCCCTGAGGGTTTCACACCGTGCTCGCTGGTGTCAGGTAGAGCAGGATGTCTTGAGGCAGATACCACCTTCAGCAACTAAATGGCAGATATTTTTTGGGTGAGTTACAGAGGGGACCAAGGAGAAAGGAGGAGGAACCCATCAGCTGCAGTAGAAGTGTGACATTGCCTGTTCAACCTTTCCTGTAGCATCCTTCCGTGAGCGTGGCCTCCATCCTCTCTCTGCCTTTGCCGGAGCTCTCCAGGAAGCTCCGAGATGGCTCCCTCCCTCCGGACCACGTCTTCTATGCCTACGTGGGCAAGGTGAGGAACAAGGGCAGCAGGGCAGCCTCTCACCCACCGTGGGGCTGGCTTTTTTGGGGAGGAGCACCTGGCTCAAATGCTGCTGAGCTGTCCCTGCTCACTGGTTAGTGGTGGGCCCTTCTGTGGCTTTCTGTGAGTGGTTAGAGAGCTGAGCATCTGGCTGCCATAGCTCTCAGCTTGGTTTGGAGGAAAAAAAGGAGCAGCAAGCAGCATCTGCAGGGCCTATGCCTTCCTGGGAGAGCCCACACCTTCCCTAGGGCAGGTATACCTTTAGGGAACTTGCAGAGCGCTGCTGTTGTCTCCCCTCCATCTCCAAATGGGTTGTTAAACCTCAAAAAATCAGCGTTGATGTTCGTTCTCTACTTTTGCCCTAATGTTCTGATTACTTCCTGGGTTCCCTCTTTGGGACTATCATTTATGCCACCCCAGAAGCTCAAACAGGAGAACAGGCTGTGGTATTCATCTGAGCTGAGTGCCTCCCTTCATCACACACAAGCTGGACTTGTGGCCCTGCTGTGTCCATCTTGGAGTTTGGCTTGAAAGGTGGCAGTAAGGGCTGCCCTGATACCAACTGTGCAGATGGGGAGGAGGAAAAGGGGGAAGAGGCAGGAGCCCTTGGCAGAACAGAGGTCACTGTGCAGCGCTCTGGGCTGTGACTCACCTGTAGGCTTGTCCTGCTTTCCCCAAGGCCCTCCAAATTGCCATAGAAACCAACTGCATCACGGAGTTTCTGCAGGAAAGCGAGAACCAGGTCCGCAAAGCCAAGCTGAAGGAGAAGCAAGGCCTGCTCTATGGGGTGCCTGTCAGCATCAAAGACTCCATCGACTGCCAGGTGCCCCCAGCACAATTCCGCATGTATCCCAAAATCCCTGTGGGTTGAAGTTTGGGGAGGGGGAGCTTTGACCTCAGCACCTGGCTTGACTTTGTCATAGCTGATGTGGAATGGGCTGCCTGGACAGGGGAGGGGCTTTGCTGCCTGTTTCCCGTGAGAGCCAACAGAGATGTGTGGTCAGATTTGCCATCAACACACCTTTAACGTGTGTGTGATGGGTGGGTTGCTGGAGGTGCATGTACATGCTTAAATGTGTAAATAAAAGTATGGGGGCAGGGAGAATTGCAGTCCTCCATCTGAAAACCTCATTGTCCTCTCTCCCAGGGTCATGATTCCACGTTGGGGTTCATAAAGAACCTCAATAAACCTGCAGCAGAGGACAGTGTGGTGGTGCAGGTGCTCAAGAGACAGGGGGCAATTCCTTTTGTCAAAACCAACGTTCCCCAGTCCCTCATCAGGTAGGTGGGTGCTCCCTCCCCTCAGCATAGCAACAGTGCTCTCTTCCTCCTCTCAAGGGAGGGTTTCTATCTGGTCTCATTCTCATTTCCCACTTCTTTTTATATAACAACACCTGGTTCTTTGTGTCTATAAACTTCACTTTAAAAAGCAAACACATTTACACTGAGGATAAAAATTATCTCATGATAATTCTGCATGAAATAAAGAAGCAGAAGTTCCACATGAAATAAAGAAGCAGAAGAGGAGGAGGAGAGGAGAGAAACTGGTTTTATCTTTTCTTTAAATTAGTCTCTCAGCGATGATCCTATTAACTCTAAAATGCAAACACAAATATTCATGGAAGGGGAAGCTAGTTAAGCTAATGGCCTTAAATTATTCTGCCCCCAAGCCTCCTGCTCTATCTGGCAAGACTGCTCTTGGTGTCATTGATATGTGGTGTGCTCAGGTGTGCTCTGCTGGACAGCCACCCTTCTAGTGTCCCTGTGTCCTGCAAGTGAGCTCTGGCAAAGCTCCTCTGTGGGTGTCCATTGCCCAAACCCTATGAAATGCCTTCCTTAAGGTGACGTGGCAATGACTGACCACAGTTCAGAAAAGCCACGCAAAGAGCAGTTGCCCCAAGGATTTTCAGATTTGCACCACTTTCTGG
>VZUA01040995.1:11481-26827 GCA_013401035.1 Horornis vulcanius
ATTTTTATTACATTAGTGATGGAGCATTTTGTTCATTGCTACTTAAATAGTAACACTTCAATTCATGGAGCTTTTCCTGGATTAGCTTACAGGTAATGATTAGTGAAATTCTACTATTTTTGGTTGATTTATTAAGAAGATATTCTTTGCAGACATTCCCAGAAACTAAACAGCCTTAATTATTTTCCCTCCAGCTACACAGAAAATCACCACCTCAGCAATAATAACCTGCCCTAATCAGATCTTCATTGGATTCAAAATAAGATTATTCAGCGGCCTATAACTTAAGTCAAAATTCTATCTTTGAGCCATTACTCATGCAATCCATGCACTCTCAACATTCAGAGCCATATGGTGGCAATAGCAAATTAATTTTTAACTTGCAAATTCATTACACACCTCAGCTTGAAAAACAGCCATACANGACAGCACAAAATTACAGTGACTGCAACCTGGAGGTGAAGACATTCCTTTAGGGCCACCCTTAGGCAGTAGCTGCCAGTTCTGGAGAATCAGAACCACCAGAAATTCCCAATTCTTTTTATACTTTTACTGTTCAACTCTTCATGATGCTTAAAGAAAAATTAACTTTTAAAAAATATTCCCCACCAACAGTAAATTGTTGAGTTGGAAATACAAGAATTATCTGTGATAAAAATTAATCCGTGTCTGTGCAAAAAAAGACAAAAATAACCAAGCTTCATGTCTAGCCTTGTCAAATACCTGAGGTAGATTTCTGAAAAGGTCTGTATGACTGATTATCTCATTTTAAAAACATCCAGGATTGAATTGTAACTACTACTGTTGGGTTTTTTTTTTAATTAAAGGCAAATTTTTATATTAAACTAAAACAATATTTCTCCAATTCCACTCAGAAACTTAAACCTCAAGGCCCTAGAAAATCCTCTAAAGCCAGAGAATGGAAGTGACATTTTTAAATAAACCACTTGGAAATGTTATGCTCTCTAAACAGAAATAGTTGAAAGCTATGTGAAGGTAGTGCTTAAAGAACTTTTAATCATCATTACTCAGATGAAACAGTTTAAGGACTTGGAGAAAAAATATGCCTTTTCAGTCATATTTTTTAAAAATTAGAACATAATTACTTGTTGATTTAAAGACATTTTCTCAACTGGCCAAGAAGGCAGAAATAGCCAAGGAACTGTCGTTCAGAGCTGTTGCTTAAACACAGAAAATACAAGTGGCAAATTAATCTTTCCTAGTAGCAGGAGTTTAACTCATGGCTCTCTCTAAGAAAAGACAGCCCAGGCACTCAGTTTCCCTGGAAGATCCCGCTCCCACGTCTTGAAATTTATCACATTTGTGAATCCCACACATGAAAATCACTACGCAGCCCTATTCCAAATTTCCCACTTACATCTGTAACACTGCAGTCTATCATAAAATGGGATGGACAGAATCAACTGCATTGCAGCATTATTGGTTTGGTTATAATTTATAAAAACCTTCTTTAGCATTGAGCAGCACAGTAATGGGGAAAATGGATAATCCAACCCACCACTGCGGATTTGATATTTATTTTGGGCATCAAAATACTGTAATTTGGAGAGGAAAGGGAAAAAATAGTTCTGAGGTGACTTCCTTTAGATGTTTTCTCACCCCAAAATTATATTAATAAATAGCTTGTTAATAAACAGAAGCAGGAGGCTTTGGGGATGACACATCACTGACCCAGGACACCCAGTGGAATCAGAGGCAAAAATGAAAGAAGCCCTTGGTTATCTTTGATATCCTCCCTTCCCAGAAGTGTTTCCAAACACACCAGAAGGAAGATAGTTCTCTTGTGGAGATGTTTTATTTGCACTGCTGGTCAAACCCACATCCCATGAGTCATTCCCCAGAGGAAGGGGGAACACAGGATGTACCCAGGTGAGTTCCCAATGAACAGCATCTGCACTGTGTCTGTGTTGAGAGGAGTAAAAAGGGAACCCACAGGGCTTGATTAAATCAAATGAAATTATTTCTAAGGGCTTTTGCCTCCCCCCATCCCTTTCATAAGCCTTTACTCTCAATTTACTTCCTTCCTTCCGAATACTTAAAACCTCATATTTACTTATATTTAAAACCAATATACTTATTTATTTGAAAATAAACAACTACAAGTCCACCTCCTACCTTTTTCCTCTCTTCCTTTATTCCTGGACTGCAAAACCACCTAAACTTGAGAACCCACACAGCTTCTGCCTCATGTACATGAGCATCTGTGCTTCAAGAAAAATGTTCAAATTTCATTACTCATTCTAAAATGATTACATCACCTAAATAAATTGCCTCTGAGCATACTATTTATATTCCTTCTTATTCTTAATATTGATTTGCAGTATACACCCAACATAAATCCAAAATAGAAAGGGGATCTCCTAAAAGGAAGTGTTGCAGAGGGATTTATCACAGTAGAACTTAATCAGATTTGCAAAATCTGATTTTGAAAATCATTCCTCTTTGGCTTCAGATAAAATCAGCATTCATTTCAGAAGTGATTCTGTCTACGGTAAGAGTTCACAACCGAAAATATTTTGCTTTCTTTTATCTCATCATATACAAGCTCTTGCACAGTAGAACTGTTTAAGTTGTCCAAACCATCTTGGGAATATTTAACTACAAGACTTTCAACAAAAAGTGTCATCTTACACACTATCCCTAAGCACTTGTCTCAGGTTTCAGCTTCTCAAACCCAACACCACCTGCTGATGAAATGAACTCTGTCAATATGAAACAACTGCACATATTTCTCCCTCTGCATCTACATTTTGCCAAGAAACATCCAAGAGATACAATTTGCTTTTTTGAAATGTTTTTGGAAATTAAAAAAACCCTGGTCTAGTGGAAGGTCCATGGCAGGGGATGGGGCTGGATGATCTCTGAGGTCCTTTCCAATCCAAACCATTCTGTGTTATCTCCATCAGATTGAAGGGAATTAAATTCTTTACAAATTCTTTAAAGCTATTCCATGCCTTTAACCATCCTGGCTAACCTGTCCTTTTCCCAATTTTGCTTTTTCTTCTTTGAAACAAGGCAAAGAGCCACAGGGGGAAACAATTTCAATTGCGTTGTTCAAGGAGCATAACAACCCAATGCGTAACAGAGGTACAAATTAGATTAAAGATACATAAAGATTAGATAAACATACAAAAAGATAAATATCTGACTAATCTATCAAATGGCTTGACTAAAAAGCAATACTGAAAATTAGTATGGCTAAAAATTTCCTGAGCACATGGTTCCTTCTAAGAAGTCAACTCATTGCAACATAAATGTGACTGGTTTTCAATAAAAAATACTTGCAAGATGTTTTATTGTCACTAATGTTTGTGGCATTTTTCCTCCTATATAATATAAATGACAGAGCCTTCAACGTGCTTTCCCTTAAACAATTAGACATGCTGCATTTTAATTGGAAGTTTCTGGAAATTAATTTTACAGAGAGACTGCCAAGACTAAATTAATACTTCACACGATGGTTTTTGTTTTACAGTTTTCCAATTACAATCAGCCAGAACTTCTCTGAACTTTTGTTCCACAGGAAGGGCAAAGGCTTTAATGAGACTTTAGTCTGGAGATTACTTCTAAAATATTTCGTAAAATCTGAGGGATTTGGTAAGCACTTGAGATGAAAAACACCAGCAGAGTTTGTTTTTGTAGTCTAAGTAAACTTAAAATGTAAAACTACCAAGAAAGACAATAGTCTCAAAAATGAAGGTCAAGCACCAGTAGCACTGAAAAAACAAAACAGGAAGGTTAAACTCACATTCAATTCTTTTATCAGGTACAGTTTACATCTGTATTCTATTTTTTCACAATAAAAGCCATTGATCTTTTATTAAAAGTGAATTAAGACTCCCTTCATCTCCATTTCCAGCCAACTGCCTAATAAGAAGTGTTCTGGCTACACAAACAGAGCAACCCCAAATTATCAACAGCGACCCATTAGAGCTGGGCAGCGCTGCCCAGGCAGGAGCATTCAGCCTTTCCCCTGGAAGACAATTCCTGCAGGAATCCCTCAGCAGAGTGCTGCAGCAGACCCCTGCGCCCTGGTTTCATTCCATAAACAGAAATAAGAGTGCACAGATCCCCAGGAGAGCCCTTGGCCGGTAACGACCTGCTGTGCTCTCCCAGGTCGGCCGTGCCAGCCCAGACAAAGAGCTGCACATCCCAACCCCTCTGTGCTTCCAGCCTCTCACATGGCATCCAGCTGTGCAAGCCCTAAAAGACTTTAGAAAAACAGAAAAATCTGTTCCTTGCCCCAAAAGTACCTCCACAAATTCACTCCCACCTCGTAGTCACTGTTTTAAAGATCTTTTTAAACAAACAAAAATCCCGTGAGCAAAAGGCACAGAATGAAGCAAGCAGCTCTGTTTATCCAGGAGAGATGGCTGAAGAGTTCACTTTTATCTTCAAAAAGTACTGAGCTTACAAGAAAATACATACCAAAGAGAAGTTACAGCATAGGGTAACTCAATTATCAACCTGGATTTCACCAAGCTGCCTGAAACTCCAGTGCCAGCATCAAACCAGCCAATTCTGTCCAAGCTGCAAACTTGGAAAAAATTATGGATCCACATTTTTAGGATCTTAGAGCTGCATTCTTGAGAGCTTAGCCACCTTTCTGTTTCATAAAAAAATACTGTGTTGCAACCCTTAAATGATGTTCTGAATAACAGCTACAATTTATTTTGCAGCTCACAGAACTCGAGTAGGTGAAGTGCCAGAAAGATGTGCTCAATCTCATTTAGTTACATCATCACAAAATCTGTGTAATGGGAATTCTACAGGCAGCCAGGGAGCTGTAAGGTACTTCCCAAGGCACCTCAAACATGGAAACTAAAGCAAAAACCCACCTTCTCCCATATTCTTTGGTTTCCTGTAAGTGAAATGTAAATATAATTTGATGTTGTGTTTCCAACAGAAATATGGAATCATAGGATGGTTTGGGCTGGAAAGAACCTCTAAGGTCATCTAGTTCTGACACATATCTAGATCAGTTAATTATGTCACTATTACTTTTAATTGTCTCCCTAAATGTTCCTCAATGATGTTTAAACTGACTGTCCAAAGCAAATTTGTATATAATTTGCCAACTTGCACCTCTTTTTTGTTTATTTCCCAAGTCCATGTAATGCATTACGAGAAATAACTGATGATAAATCCAAAGCGAAAATATTTCTGACATTTGTTTCTACATGTCAAACAAATTAATTTCCTACAATTATTGACTATATATTCAAACTTGGCTGTACTTCACTAAATATTAAAAAATAGCATTTCAGAAGGTTTTCATAGTGTCCCTCAGGTAAATAAAATATTTCAGATAAGCGTAAAACAGATTAAGATAAGTAAAAGTCAAAAAAGGAAGGCAGCCAAGTTTCACATTCAGTATGCTACAATTATCATGTAATTATTTGGCCATTAATTGCCTACATGCTCCTAACCCACCACAAAAGTGGAATTAAATTAAGTTTATCTTAAATTTTGTTGAGATTGAAGGTAAATCTCAGCTCTTTATTTGCCTAAGGTGCTCTGCAAAGAAGAACTTTTAAAGAATTCCTCCCCTTCCCCTCAAAATACCTTCAGAAACTTTTACTGTTTCTTTGTTTTCCCAACACGTGCTATTCCTCGCAATCCCCTGAATTGTTTGGGTTTTGCTATCTTCATAGCTTAGTGTACACTCCAAATAGCTGCCTTCCCCTTGTCCTCTTTCCTAGAAATTATCTGAAATACTGAACACTTTCAAGCTTGTTTTTGATATTGGGAAACAGCCAACAGGTGTCTGAAAGGGCTCATGGGCTGCCAGGGAAAAAATTGCTTTCCACTGAGGCAAAAAGGGAACATTTGGGACAGGTTTTGATATTTTTCCCTTTTTCTCCAAGTCTGTGCAGCTTTTCTTCCTCCTTTTTTATGCCAATATTATCTTTCCCTCCACTCACTGAGCAGAACATGCCAAGGGAGGCTCTGGGTGTTTATGTTGAGCTCCCAGCTACGACCTGCAGCACATTAATATTCAAGCACCCCATCCACAGGATCCAAGAAGCCAACAAAGGGCTGCTTGAGATAAAGCACATCCATGCCCACACTCCAACAGCTCTCCTCTCTAACACCACCAGTATTAATCAATGAGATAATTCTGGTTTCAACTTTAAAAGTGAGCAGTAATTAGCATGGTCGAATGGGCTGCTGCATCATCTCTTCCTTATCAGTTTGGGATGCAACTGCCCAGAGCTGAAGATAAGACCCAGCTCTGGGCATCCTCTCACAGCCACTTTCAAGCCCTGCTCTCTTCCTCCAAGACTTCTTGCTAAGAGTTTGTCCTTTCTCATTTATAAAAAGCAGTAAAGTGAGAGTTTTCCTTTTGTTCTAAGCAACTAATGCCACTCTCTTAAAAATATCAAAGCCACTCTGTCTGGAAGAAATCCACTGATAAGGCTTGCACAAAAGAGGAAAATCTGTATGTTCAGGAATTGTATCATAAAAATTTGATGACTAGATACACACACATATATTTAAATGAACACTTATGAGAATTTAATTTAAAGATTTGCAGGGAGCAGTTGTCAATCTTTTATTATTCCTGTTCTTTGCACTTAGGCATTTACTCAAACCAGTGGGTGTCCAGTGTAGAGGAACATTTAACTCAGACACAGAACATTAAATATCTGTGCTTACTCCCACTCCATTCCTCTTACTCTCAGTAAGAGAGATGGATAGATACACACACACAAATTCTATACTTGTGATTCTTAAAATTTCAGTAGCAGTCACGTTCAGGTTGAATTGGCCCTGGAGTTGGTGTTTGACACTGCACAGCCAACAGTACAAACATTACAGAATGGTCCCTTCAAGACCAATAAAGTGCATTATTTACCCTGACACTGCTATTGGTACCCTGGTTCCAGACCTTTGATGACAGCAACAGCAAATTTATGGATTCTGGGCTGCCCTAGGGTGAGTGTTTATCCAAAGCTGAAATAATAATATCCAAATCACAGACAAGTTTGAAGACAACTCTTGAAAATGAGAAACAAAGAGAAATACAAGTATGGAGCTTACATAAAGTTAGGGCCACTTTTAAAGTACATTTTCTAAATAATTTTACATCACCAAACTATGATGTGTCTACTTTGCCTTCTTTACATTTCTCAAGGTTCTGCTCTCTATTTCTCTTGTTTATATCCCCTAATCTGTGCCGTACACAATGGCATTTTATTAAAAGAGACTATTGAAACAAAGTTTAGCTTTCAATGTTGTTACACAAACTTTGTGTTTGAAGTACACACACCAAAAAAAAAAAAGAAAAAAAGAAAAAAAAGAAGCTGATATGAGATGGTGCTTACAGGAAAATTCTACTGGGTGGAATTCCAGAGACTGCCACCAGAATATTAGGAACATTAGAATATTAAGAATATTGTTAAGAATATGAAAACTTTCCATAGCTTCAAATATTGCCATTTTATCTCTCTCATGCACTAATATTTAGTGACAGTGACACTAAACTGGCAGAACAGCAACATCCACGAGACAGATTCCAAGGAATGTTTCTAATTCAAGGTGTATTTGTACACATTTAAAGACTGAAATTCCCTGTGAACTCAAAGGGTTGTGCTCAAAACTTTACAGGGAAAACGACTTTATGACCGTAAATAAAATATATAAAAGCAGCTAACATTTATTGGAAACTGCCATCTAAAATTCAGTTGGGAACAAGCTAATTAAAGATGCTACCACACAGACTGTTCTGGAGCTGGAAACCAGAATCTGTCTTATCTGTAGAGAGGCTACTCAAGAATGCTAAAAAAAAAGCAGCACAGTTTGAGAAACTTAAGTGGAAAACAATAATAAAGAAGAGTTAAGCTTGTACATGTGAAGGCTATTAGCTTCCTTGAATTTTAGCCAACTTCTTCAACAAGTTAATATTTTGAAAGTATATTACAGAAAAAAATGTAATATGAATTGCCTTTTTATCACAAAAAAAAATCAAAGAGTTTGGGGGAATAAAAATCATATGATTGCTGAAATGGACCTTGTTTACTTTGAATCTGCAGCAGAAATTCTTAAGGAGACCCTAGCATTAAACTTGGAAAGGGAGATTAAAAAGAAGTATGACAAAAAGATAAAAACTAAGTGGGGGCCTCAAGAAGAATGCTTCATTAGAGACACACCAACTCTGTTGACTCAGGTCTATCTCAAAAGGAGTTTATTTTGGCAGCTGGGAGAAGCAAAAGAAGAGAGAAAAAAAAAAAACCAAAACCAAAAAAATAACAAGGGAAAGAATTAAGTGTTTCAATCATGTGGATCCCATATCTTTCTCTTGAAAGGCTGCCATAAACTTACAGTATTTTTTGAGTCCATTAAATTAAATGTATGAAATTAAGTGTTAAAGTTTGTTTTCTTATATTTAATGGAAGGTGAAATAATCACAGGAAAAATATGCACAGCCTAATAGAGCCTACCCACGCTTTACCCTTAGAGGCACAAAATTGTCACACTGATATCAAATAGCTTTAAACATTCATTAATACCCCACTAGCTGGAGTCACATTTAAAAGAACAGCTTTCATCTGTAGCTTATGGACATATGCCACAGGAAAACTAAATGAATTCCCTGTCAAAGAGGCTTCTGCTATGTAGTTATCAAAGTAAAAACACCACACACAATGTTTACTTAATAGAAAAAATAGATAAACAAAATTAAATTTACAGAATTTAAATGAAAGTGAGTGTGTCTTATCTTTTTTTTTCTGTACAACTGTGCAGGGGGGAAGCAGAAAATTAAAATTCAACAGAATTAAAGCACCAGAGTGATAGAAATGGGTGTGAGGGCAGGGTGCACAATCTGGTATTTTCATTTGATAAAAACATTGGCTGCAGTTACAATGTGCCAAACAGTGAACCAATGTAAATTAGTTTCTTAATTTTCTGTGATAACAACAAGAAATTATTTTGTGACATGACTCACTTCAACTCCAACCTGATCTTTCCCGCCCTTTTAAGCAACAATTCTAAAGGATGACACAAGAAGAAAGCAGGTATATTCTATATTTTTGCTTTTCAGGTATCTATGAAGTCTCCATTTACTCATTTTATCCATGCACAACACACGCACTGCCCTTGCAACTTCATCCAACTGCACATTCCCAGTTCCTGGATAAAATTGTCCAGAGGTGTGCACCAACAGGGCACATGCAAACCTGCTTGTCTTCCTGCCCAGCTTCTCTGGATTTTTGATATTTTTGACTCTTCTTTGCCTGCATGTCTATCTCCAGAGGTGTTCTGTGCTTACTTCCAAGCTCTTTTTCCATTAGTGTCCACCTTTCCCCACCTTTCCCAGTGTCTCTCCAACGACTCCTCAGACAGTTTTCCCTGGAGCCACAAACCTTCCCTTCTCCCAGCTCCAAAACTCAACTTTTCATCCCACTCAGAGCTCCTTTTCCAGCTCAACTCTCCCTGTGTAACTGCCCAGCCCCTCACACACCACTGGGAACACCATTCCCGTCCTGGACTGCCCCAAAGTCCTGCTTCAGCCTCCAACAGGGTTTTAAAAAACCCAGCCAAAACCACACAGAACTTGCCAAAAATCCATCCAGACTCTGAGGGCAAGAAAATAAGACCTTCCCAAGGAAGTCTGGGTGAGGGTAGCCTTATACTGAATAAATAATTTCATGCTTCTCGTGCCCAGCTACCGACTCAGCCTGTGGAATATTTCAAGACATAATAAATAACAGACTAATTGACAGCTTTGCAAATTGTGAAACACTGATATTCACAAGTTGAAATATACTCCTAATTAAGAATTCAGATGCATGATGTTGGCTTTAGATTAAGATATGCTATGTGGGGTTTTCAAACTTTACACAATTAGATCATGCTGAAAAACAAGGTCACTTAAAAATTTGTCAGCCCAGCTTTTCTCCTTTCTAGTTGCTTTCATACATCTAAGAACAAGATATAATATTCTAAAGTCAGTTATTCAGAACAGTACAAGATTTTTAACTTCAAAGCTTTTTACCAATACATGGTACACTAGACAAGTTTTTTTAGCCCAGCAATGAAAAATTGAGTAAAAGCCAAGTAATTTATCTTCTGTCATTCAACACTGAAATGCACACAGCCCAGCACCGAAGAAACAATCTCAAAAATAGTGGTACATCCAGGCAAATAGATATTAACAGTAATTTCAGGATAGAAGAAAAATATTGAAGTTGTAGGACAAAGGGAGACAACAGCACAGGTAAGTTCATTAGCAAAACCTTCATTTGTGCAGGATCCTGACTAAATAATGTGAAATTCATGCTGATGCATCCTCAGTGCACACACAAACATGTTATTCAGACTAAAGATCTGAAGGAGGAAAAAAGGCAGTGCTAAATCTCAAGTCTTTCAGTGTCTACAATTTGTATTACAAGGATAGAGTAATGCACCTCTGCCAAGAAATCTAAACCCTCTTGTCTCCCTTACATCTGCAGATTAAAAACTGAATAAATAAATACAAAGGCTCGCTTCACCAGTGTTCCAAGCATGTGTTAGAATTTAAACCTTAACAGCAACCAAAGCAGCAGCTATCTGCACAAAGGATCAACGAGTATCTGTACAAAAACTCCAGACCCCCAAAACACGTGTGCTTTAACAGAAGTTTCTTCCATTGTCCCTAAAAATGTTTATTTTCATAGTAAGTTTTCATTCATGAAACAAGCATTCTAATTTTAGGTCCGTTTTGTTTGTCGAGTGTTTGTTAAACAAGCCTGCTTTGTTTGCTGGGAGAGGGGAATTTGTAAACAAAGCCTCTGTGTTTTCCCTGGAGCCCCTTCTCAGCAGGAGAGCATCCGACCACCTTGGGACCACCTTGGGACCACCCTGGGGCCACCTTGGGACCACCCTGGGGCCATCCTGGCAGGTGGAGCTCCAACCACAGGGCTGAGCTGAAGCCATCCCTGCACCAGGCTCAGAACAGACAGAAGCCTGGGGTGCAACAACGTGACAGTTTTGCCACCCCCAAAGAGATGGCTCCCGGTGTCCCAGACTGGAGAAGTGGGAAGTGAAGTGGGACCACATCCACCTCCAGCCCAAACATCTGCGAGAGGCAACAGCCCCAGCACTGCAAGAAGCAGAATCTGAACTGCCACCACAGCCCTCACCAGCTTCCCCTCATCCTGGAACCACAGAGCCATGGAATGGTTTGGATTGGAAGGAACCCCAAAGCTCAGCTCATTCCACCCCCCTGCCACAGGCAGGGACACCTTCCATTATCCCAGGCTGCTCCAAGCTTCATCCAGCCTGGCCTGGAACTCTCAGGGATGGGGCAGCCACAGCTTCTCTGGGCAATCTCATAGTACAGGATTTCTTCTCAATATCCCATCTATCTCTGCCCTCTGCCAGTGGGAAGCCATTCCCCCTCACCCTGTCCCTCCATCCCTAGTCCAAAGTTCCTCTCCAGCTCTCTTGGAGCCCCTTTAGGCACTGGAGGGGGCTCTGAGCTCTCCCTAGAGCCCAGGACGTATTTGCCTCTCCTCTCCCTCTCCTCTCTTCTTCTCCTCCTTAACACTCCAAACTGAAAACCAGGCTGTAGCTACATTAGTTGTCGGAAAAAATATTGAACTGAGAGAGCCCCAGGGCTTCAATGCATTCCCTCTGAGACCATGCTAGACATAAGAAATTGATGAAAGAATCCAAGCATAGGGAGGGACACTAAACAAATGTAGGAATGAGACACTGAAAACACGGCTAGATAGACATGTACTGAAGTTTTGTTAAGCTGTTTTGCAGGAAATAATAACTGCCTGAGGGCACAATACAGTGAAAATAATTGCATCCTTTCAACATGTTCTTTTTGACATTGACTTGTTTTCAAACCCCTCCTTATGTTATTAAAGTCTGTCTCTGTAATTATAAACAAAATATAAAACTTCTAATCCTAGAATTCTTGTCAAGTAAGTTCATTTTCATCATACAAAGCTGAACAAAATGAAATTATAGTGGGGGCTTTTGTAGCAGTCATTCCTTGTGCAGCTTTGCATCCACGAAGCTCGTGGCCCTGTAAAACTGCCCAACACTTTTCTTAGCTGGGCACAACACGTTCCCCATTATGCTTCCATCTGAATTACTGCCATTTAAAGGTATACAAATGTCTACTTGCATGTTCAGGAAAACAGACTGTTTAACATTATGAATCTCCAAAGTCTTTGAGCTGAAACATCAACACTTCAGTTTTCTCTTAGTGCCAGATGTTTGGAAACTTTGCTTTATAAACACCTTCAAATTAAAAAACAAGTTTGGAGGCAAATGGGCTGGAATTAGTAGCTATACTATAGGCTGTGTAAGTCCTGATCAATCCAAAACCTGGCAAGTCAAGGATGTATTACAGATGTATTAAACATCCACCCAAATATAGGATTAGGGGAATATCAAATTAGAACTGCACTTATAGAAGTCAAGCACTTTGTTGCCATTTTAACAGTTTACAATACCCTCTTTTTAGACTTTAAAAGCCTCAAAATTGCCCAGGCAACCACCCTGCTTTATTTTAAAATCAATAAAGGTGTACCTCGTACTCACATGCATGCACATCTTGCAGCTTCATGCACTTCCCTGCACTTTTAACACACTTCTAAAGTAGACAGCAAAGTGTTATAAATACCTGTATGCTTAGCATACATTCTGTCAATATTTACTGGCATAATTCAAGTTTAAATGACTAAAACTTTAATCAGTTTGAGTCAAGTAAGTTTAATCGAGATCTGCACATTAAAAGGACAGCAGACAAAAATGTTCCTCAACATTTCTACCTCTAAAAATACACTGTAACATCTCTCTACCTTCCTCCCTTTCCCCTGAATGGAAGATAGTTAAAGCAATTAACAAGCCACAAAATGCCAACTGGTAAAGACTAAAATGGGAAGAACGTAAGAAAAAAATTATTAAATAAATCATGGATATGCTGCCCATACTATCACTAAACACCCCTAGAGAACACTAGCCCTAATAGCTTAAATAAATAAATAAAATCAACAGATCAGTGGAACAAAAAGCTCATCTTGTCCTCTGTCCATTCACAGAACAGCAGTGCATTTGTGCTGGGACAAAGATGGATTTTGGCTCCTATGTACTTTTGCTCCACAGACCCATTCTTCTTCAATTAATTAACAATGGAGTCATTTTCACACCCTTTTTTTGTCATCCCATCTCAGTGCTTTTTATGAAAACACTTTTATTCTGAACAAGAAAAGGGGAGGAAGCAAAGAGTATCCTATGCTATTAAAAAGGATGCTCTTCTCCCTTGAAACCTTTCTAGAAAGAATCTCCAAATTGTCCAACACATCTAACACAGCAAATAACTACTCTGAACAGTTTCAGTTGTCCCTTTTCAAACAGTTCAGTTCTTCAGCTGAGAACAACTAAACAAAATAAAGTTTTTGGCAGCGGTTAATCCTCACAGGACAAGCAGAAACTTCGGGGCAGTGTCTGGAAACACCAAGGGGGGCTTTGGGGTTGTAGCTTTTTTTTTTTTTAAATTTGCACTCAAAAAGACAACAACTCATCAAGCTCCCAGGTCTCCACAATAAGGCAACCTTTGAAAGCCTTTGGGAACTGATTTAATCTAATTAAGGAAAAAACTTTACAGAAGCTGTAACAAAAATATTTCACTTCTCTACTGACCCTCCTGCTTGGGGCCCTGCTCTGTGCAGCCTCTCAGAGCCCTGAAGGATCTTTGGGGAAAACTCAGCACCACCCAAGAGCCTGCTAAGCTCCACATACTTCAAATACTGTCTCTAATACCAATTAAAGAGAATACTACTCTGTTTTTAAAGAGTTTGCATGTAAATAACAGGGGTGACTACCACAGGATAACATGAAATAATCTGCTCCCTTACCAAGGATATGCTGGTGGTGTGAAAACACAATTAATTACCATAATCTGCAACCCAGTACTATTATAGCCTTGTTCTAGGTTTTAATTGTTCATTTTTTACTTTGAGCTGTGGCTTCAGGTATTTACTGTAATACTATAAATAATAATTTACTACAATAAGAAAGATAAAATTCTTCCAGCAGATCTCCACAAGCACTGGAAGGAAAAGCCATAAAACCCTTTATGCCCTGTCAACTCATTTAATGCAATATTCCCTCCTGAAAGGAAGAAAAATGCAAGTTTTAACACAGACTTAGCTAAAGCAGAATGGACAGCAGAGAAATTCAAAAGCATACACACATTTTCTTTCTTAGTCACATAGTCACAAACCTTGGCACTAAAAATAACTCAGCCCACATCCCAATTTAGCCCATTCTGAAAACTTTGTAGTTGCACAATTCCCTTTTCTTCTCCTCCTTTCCACCCTTTCTCCTTGCCTCCAGAGGTTACTATCTTCTTTAGCACAATGAAGGCAGTAACTCAAGTTATATAAACAAATGCTATGAGCTGACCTCAGCATCTGAGGGCCTAATTTTAACCACCATTCTCTAGGACAAAAATATATTGGTTGATGTAAATCTTCTAGGCTGCATAAAAAAAATTACAAAAAGCTTAAAAACACGAGACTCGGAGAAAAGAAGGAATTGAAAGGCATTTTTGGTGGATGGCTGATTGGGATTTTTAGAGAAGCCCATGAAGAGACATGTTGGTAGCCATCAGGTTTAAAAAGAAGGGTGTTACAAAAAAACCCCTATAAAATTAAACACAACAACAACGAAACAATAATCTTATTCTTTAGGGAGAAAAGCTTTGGTGAGACATTAAGAATTTCAGTGGGATGACCCCTAAAGAACAAGAATGTATAAGAATATATATTCTTATATACTCACACCAAGGCAGAGATGTGCATGAGTGTATCAAGGGAGGCCCTTGGCTCACTTCTACATGTTTTAAAAGTTAACAGAAATATAACTGAACCTGTACTGCAGTAAAGAGATGGACTACACAATCCATGATTCCACTTTTCCCTCCTGGCTCCAAATCATTCACCTCCATAGCATTCTGGGACTCCCATTCCCATCCAAGTACTGATGTTGAACTTCTTGCAAATTAGACTGTGTTTAACATCAGGGTTGAGGGTAAATAATAGAACCTCATTAATATATTCTGTTCATTAATTATACTTTTACTTGGAGNGAAAATAATCATTCATAATAATGAATTGTCATCTAGATTACAAGTAACACTTCACAGGAGTGTACTGTGATACCTCTGTAAAATTAATGAGGTCTTAGTTAAACCAGGCCTCATTAAAGTATCTCCCATTAAACCTTTCCTGGAAAATTGGAGAGAAAACATCTCTTGTGTAGATTAGCTGGCTTGTCAGCCAGCTCCTACTGTAAAGGCCGCAAGTGAAATATGGCAGAG
>VZUA01040996.1:3312-15547 GCA_013401035.1 Horornis vulcanius
CACACACTCCAAGGAGTATGCTAGAAATCCCTGCCTATTGAAAGTGGCACTTTTATAATATATGTAAGTGGTACTTCTATAGTATAAAGTGGTTCACTGTCAGTCATATGTCTCCAGGTCAGCTGTGTCAGGTGAGCCTCTTTAGATAAGGATGCTTTACAATATCTGCCACAGCTTCACCTCACTCAGCATGTTTAATTTTGGGGATGATGAATCAGATTTGGTTTTGCATAATTCAACACCAAAAGCAGATGACACCTCCTCTCAGTTCACCAGTGATAGCTTTGCAAAATTTGCATTGCTCAGGTTTTTACTGCATCCCAGGCAGAACATCTTGCTACAGATGGGTAAATAAAATGATCATATGGATTATAGTGAAGTTAGATGATATTGTATGTATAGCAGACAAGAGCAAATGGGTAGAAGCACTGCTGAACTGGGATACCCTTCAGTTTTCAGAAAATGGGAAGATGGTTAAATGTTATTTGCAATAAGGAGACCTGCTTCTGTCCTACAGGCATATGCCTTCTTTTTGTATCTGCTGTCCTTTTTAGACAGCAATCCTTTCTTTTTCACCAAAATGAACCAAAAATCTAGAAGAGAACTGTAGCACTCTGCAAATGCCCTCTAAAATAAGTATAAGTTAGGGAACAACAGGTCAATTCACTTGTCTGTGCAAGTTTCCATTTCAAAAAGCAGTCCCATCATTACCACCACAGCTGTGTGATTTAACAACACTACTGCTGTTTCCATGGGTTATATTTTAGCTATGTTTTTTTTTCCCTCTGAAACTGTACACCAGAAATGAACTATTTACTCCTAAATTCAGATTATATTTTTTCTTGGTGTTTGTGATTTGTGTTAGTATGATGAAAGAATAGAAATATTGAGGAAAAGAATGTCTTGTCTTCATTGCTTTCTAAGTTGTATATGGATACACACCTGCATGGGAAAATTCTTTCTGGTTATATTTAGGAAATACATTTTTAAGGAAAAGCAATTAAAATTAAATTCTACATTAGTTGCTCAGAAAAAAAATCAGATATAATAATCAATTAAAGTTTAAATAGTGTGGTAGGGTATATTTAGATCAATCCTTTTTTTGAGTAGAGAAGAGAAAGTAAATATAATAGAGAGACTGTAGGGTTTTAAGGATTTATGATGTGAAAGCGACATTTGAATAATTTGAACAACTGTTCTCTGAATGAAATTATTTTGCAGTGAAAGGGAGACATCAGAAAGAAAAATTTATGTCTAAAAAAACACCTTGTGACAGTCTTTGTAAACACCAGTGCGCCTTAATTGTATATTTATTGCCTGACAATGTGATGGGAGAGTTTGTTTCTATTCCTTGATTTGGCATTTCTTTTGTCACTATTTTGGGATTTCCTTTAAGGATCTCCTTCTCATTTTTTTTAGATGCATGTACTTAGTTGGGGTCAATTGTGATGTCTGGCTTTTTTCCTTAAATGAGTAATTTGTTTGACCTTATGTGTTTAAAGGTTTTTTTGTGGTGTGGGTTTTTTTTTTTTTCCCTGGGAAGTATTTGTGGCATAAACTACTGTTCTACAATATTCCAGAGACTAACTGGTGTTGGAACTCTGGATGTAGCAGAATCAGAAATTTGTGCCTTTAATATTTTGTAGTCTGTCTGTACTTGAAGGTAGAGTCAACCAGTCACAGATGATAATGCCTGTGCATTTTGAGCAACAATTCTACCTTTTTGCCCCACCTGGTTTTCATCACACTGTTCTGGATTGTAATACCCTTCCCAGTGGCACAGGGCATTGCAGCAGGAGAATATAAACTCTATTTCCTGTCATCAAAGGGCTTTCTGTAATTAGAGTCTAGGGTGAGGTGCATGTGAGATAGCAACTATTTTCTTTCTTAAAAAGCTTGTGGTGATTTAGTTACGCATCAGTTTGGCCATTTAAGAATTTTCAACTAGTTCTCTAGTCCTGTCATATGTTTGTAGTAAGTTACTTTGAAGATTTCATTCTGGTTTAAGGTGACATGTATCTGTGTGAAGGCTGTGTTCTAACATGTCTGAGATAACAAATATCAATCTTGGCAAAAGCTAGGGAAGACCTAGCAGAAATTAAATACTTGTTTTTAAAATATCTGTGGCTGGGTGCTGTTTAGCTGCTTACTGGGGTTAAACTCTGACACAGCCCCACCAGAAACCCAGTGAGTGACTGACCTACATGAACAGATTTTGATCCATTTTGGACTGGAAATATAGAAGCTCTAGGAGTGATTCTCACTCCCCTAACTGCCAAGCCTTCACTTTACTATGTTTGGGGAAGTGGAACTCATCTTGACAGTACTGGATTGGTGACATTCTTGGCTCCTGTCCTTCTCCCTTATACGGCATTGAACTAGAGCTACCGGAGAAGAATGCCACAGGGAAAACATGGCCTGCAGCATTTTCCATCCTGTACAGCCAAAGGAAGTATGGTTTGACCTTTCCAAATGAAAAGGTTTGAAAAAATTTAAGCATGTCCGTTGTTTGCTTTTTTTTTTTTCCATTTCTGTGTCCTCAGTAACGAAGTTATAACATTTTTTAATAGTGGTCATTCTAAGTTGAAAGAATTTTTGTGAATACTGAATAATGAATTATTAATGGTTTACATAAATTCTACTTGGAACAGGAAATTCTCTTTCCCTTATCTATTTTTACCACAATATGGTTGTGAGGGTCCTTCAGACATCCATCACTGGAATATTTCTGCCTAATTTAAGAGGGAGCTGAGGCAAAGCAGACTGCCAGGCTGTGTGAAAGTCACCACTGTAAGTTGCAGAAGGCAAATGCAGGGCTAGAATGGGGTCATCTTGTACCATCTGATCTGGGTTTCAAACCATGCTGTGCACACCAAGAACCTGACGTGGCAATTCATGTTTTTACTTGATTGAAACACAAATTACTTTGCTGTGCTTTCACTGAGTTTGATCTAGAAGTGGCAGCAGCATTTGAAGTAAGAACCAGAGATCACTTCAAAGCCCAGTGCATTAAGCCAAGAGGCTGTAAAGGCTGAAAATCCTGTGTGGCCTTCACTGAAACCAAGGACAAGGCAGAGGAGCAGAGTGAACAGTGAGGTGTGAGTCTGCAGCTGGAATTGCTGATAGCCTTGGGCACATCTGTAGACAGCTGTGAGCAAAGAGGCATTTTGGTCACTTACTGCAGCTCAGTTCAAGTGACTCTTTAGTCCAGAAGATGCCTGGTAGGTAGTGAGGAGGCTGCCTGGTGACATGATGTGAGCCCACCCTGAGAAGATAACAATCCCAAAAGTGAGTTTGGAGTCCTGCACAGCACAGGTCTGAAGGCAGATCTGGGGGTGAGCTTTTGATTAAATCCTGATTATCTATATTTTTCTAGGATTTTAGCTTGCTTTATTTTAGCTTTCTAGGATTTTAGCTTTCTAGGATACTAGCTTTCAGAAAAATACTTTTATTAAGATGTGCTATTGGGTTAAATTCTGCTCACAGTACAAGAAGTTACTCACTCAGGATTCACTGACTTCTTGAACTACAAATCTGTTGCATAGAACCTGAGCCAATCCATCTGCAAAATGCAAACCTGATTTATATTAGGTTTACTCTTTCTGTTGATATGAGGGGTACAGTGTGTTTTCAGTAAGCCAATTCATTTTAGGTATAGATACAACTTTCAAAATACATGGAAAATTAATCATATTTTTTCAATTGCAGTGTTGTAGGAGTTTTATATATGTTGCTTTATGTGAAGACATGGCTTTTACATGTGACATTATAGTACACTCAGAAGCGTTGAACAACTGATGGAAACTCATGACAAGGAATCATTAACTGATCTTGCCTTCATCTTGGAATAGTTATATTAATGTCCCAGATAAATTGTGTTACAGAGAAACAACTTTCTTCAGATTTGTGTCCTGTATTGCTGATAATCTGCCACTGCAAAAAGCCCAGCTGCTCTGCTGGCTTTTGTGGATTTTTCCTCCACCAGGTGTTGCTTCCTCCCATGTTCCCTACATGTTGGACAAGACAAAAGGCATTACTGACTTCTTTGATTTGAGCTTTTCTCGTACTGATGGGGTATAACTGGCTTCTCTCTTACACAGGGATTTCTTACTTGCCTTTGGAAATATTAAATTGTTCCTGTTTCTTTCTGTGGGCACAAGTTATGTATTTTTCAACTTCCTGGCTTCAGATTTTCTTGCATCTTGAAGAAACATAATTTGGCTGAGCCTCCACCAAATCTGATTGTCATTGATCGACCCCTTAAAATTATTAGTTCGGAACAGTGAAGCTGATCATATCAGCTTGTGAATTTGATGTTGGGTTAAAAGCCAGGATTTAGTTCATTCCAGACAAAAGAATCTTGAGTAATGTCTCTGAGGTTTCTTAAGGGAGCTGCTTCCTTTTGAAACAGGATATTTGGGAAGTTTTAGTTTGTAGCTCTAAAGCTTTGGATAACATCTATGACACAAGGAGGCTGGGATGCAGTCCTGCTCCTCTGTAGACCTGGGACCACTGATGAAGCCTTCATGCCTCCATTGCTCACTAATAAAACTTTGATAATTGCATTTTCACTTCATAAAGGGGAAGAGGATTTGGAAGTGGGTCAGTGTTGTAAGGGTAAATGAATTAAGCACACTGAGATGGTCAGACGTGTCAGGATTATATATGTCTGGGACTAATCAAACAGGTCCTGTTTTAGTAAAACAATGTGCTCAGCACTTTAGAAAAATCAGGCCCAGTGAGGAGTGTACTAGGTGTAGATTTAACTTTTCAGATTAAATGCTTTGATTCTGGCATGTTAACTCAATATACTTCTGAAGCTACAGAAATATTTCTCCAGAAAAATATGATTTTTTTTCTGTACAGTGGGGATCAAGTAATTGAAAGAAACTGTTTTCACTGTTACACTTCCACAGCCCCTCCCCTGCACTTATGCATGCAAAGTGTTTGTAAAATTCTTCTAATATGGACAGAGTAATTTTAATTAACATCTGCAAACCATCACATAATACCTGGCATGGCAGTTGCTGGCTATGAGTCGTGCATTTAGCTGTCCTGTGGAAAGAACTGTCCTTTCTAGGGAAAGGCCAAGGCATAAATATGTCCCAGTCCTAGATCACATATATTTGTGCAGTGACTTGCTTCCCCTCCTGCTTATCTTTGGGCTGTGCCAGCAGGTGGTCAGGAGCAGCCTGGCTGATGCACCTGGGACACCACGGGCATTGCCTGAACCTCAGTGAGAGTCAAGATGTGTAATGGCCCTTAGTTAGTCCTAGTGCCAGTAAAAAAAGTGCCACTGTCCAGGTACAGTGCCAGTAAAAAAAGAAAAATTCTTGCACTCACAGCACTTAGGGCACTGATTTCCCCACAAACATAGTTTCCTCTCCCCTCTTCAGCTTCACCAAATAGCATGTTTTCTGTCAAAACAGCACATGAACGAACATTTTCAGTGTGAACCCTATATTCAAAAGAACAGGTTTTGCACTGGCAATCCTGACCCAATTTTAGCTCTGGTTGCTATGGTGCTCTGCAGGCTGGGTGGTCAGCGGGGCAGGACGATGTGGGGATGGCACACAAGCCTTTTGTTGCTCCTTGGCCAGGGTCCAGCCAGCTTGTTTCCACCCTTCTCTCTCCACCCCACAGCAGCTGGCAGCAGCCTACATCTGCTGGTCAGGAGCAGTGGTCAGGCTGCAGCCTCTGATGCCTCTCTGGGCCTGTGTCCTGGAGGAGGCACCTTCTCCCAGGCGCCCAAAGCTGTTCCTCCACAGATCAGAAGTCCCATCCTTTGGCTGCATGCCCCTGTATTGGATAAGCCTTCATCTTCCTGCTCCTGGGTTTTAAGCAGGCTCCCTCTCCTCATCCCTCACTGGTTGCTTTCCAGACATCCTGTGTCCTGCTTTACTCCCTCCAGAAAAGGAACTCATCACAATACTTTTAAAGGATGAGATCTAAAATAGGTCATCTTCTTAGTAATGGATAGAAAGTGACTTCTATGAACAGGATTTGAAACAAAACTCATTATTTTAAAGGCAGATTTTAAAATTTCTAGTTGATGTTAAATATATCACAATTGCCTACATGCAGTAATATAAGCACAGGATTTGCAAATTTGAGTTTAATGTTAATTTAGCTGGTAGATAGTCTGCAGGGTAATCAGCGCTTTGCATTTTTCATTCAGTCTTAATGTTACACTTTGCCTTCCACAACATAATCCAAACCACAGACCAGCTGGCTTGTGTTGATTAAAATCCTTTTTCTGCTTTTTATTAATCTTCATGGTTTTGCCCTAGAATTATGAAGTGGTCATGGTCTATCAGGAAAGCAATCTTCTGGGCCAGAATGCAGTATTTACAAGTTGAGATTTCTGCCTAAAGCAGACTGCTGATTCCTAAAATAAGTTGTGTCCTGACTGCTTTGTTGTATCTGCAGAGCTTGACATGAACTTGGAACAAAGCTCTTCAGGTTAAATTACTTACAAATAATTAATTATGCATTAGGATGACACATTTCCTCACTGAAAACCCAGATTAAGAGAATATCATTAGGGGGGTGAAGGGGACAGAGGACTTTTGTTGTCAGTAGGCCTAATCCTGCATTTTGGAGGCACAGAGTCATGCAAGCTCTTCCTGTGAACCCTCATGACCTTACCTTGATGGCAGAGGAGGAATGGTTGTAGTCAGGGTAGTGCTGCAAGGGGGAACATCAGAGGTTCCTCAAGATACACAGCAAAGGGACAAGAATAATCCTCAAACTGGAGGTGATGGAGCAGCAGGAAGGATATTCTGATTCCCAAAATTAGCCCAAAAGCTTCTGGGACACAGTTTTGCTCTTCCTTCCTTGCACAAAGGCTGTTTGTTCAGACTTGGTGAGATAGACCCTAAACAAGTAATGTGCTCTGTGTGTTGTTGCTTTTTTTAATTAACTATTTGATCACGGTGAACTGAATTTTTAACAAATTTGATGTGATGATTAGGCAATCATTTTAGCATGTATTTTTTCAATTATCTCTTGTTAACAAAATGAGGCAATGGCTAAGCATGATCTGTATTTTCTGACTTCTCACAGTGTTAGTTAGAGACTGTGAATATTCTTGCTGATATGTTTGGATATCTTTACATCTAGTGGTGGTTATAATGGTTGTGTCCTGTAGTTATGTCACCCATACAAGGGCCAAGACCCTACACTTAAGGATGATACTCTGAAAATGTTGAACAAGGAGACACATCTGCTTACAGGGTTTTGCTGCACTCTTCCCTTCCCTGCTCTGTGTCAGTGCATATGTTTGGGGCAGAAAGAACACAGTGTGATGATGCTTATAAACAAGGCCTACTAACACCTCAGGGTTTTGCTGCAGGGAGTTCAGTTTTGTGTTAGGCTTTACTTTTTGATTTCCATAGTTGCATTTAACTGCAAACACCCATTTTTACTACTCAGAGTAAATTTCCTTTTGGATTTCGTACCATTACTATCTGCTTTGAGCTTTAGCAAGGGGGTGTGAGATGTACAGGTTGAAGAGTCAAAGCCCCAGATTTTTCTAGAGGGTTTTCTTTCACTCTGAGGAATGACATGCTTCAGCTCACCATTGTCTCCCACCAGTGCAGGGGTATCCATCCTACAGCAGAGTAGGACACAGATGGCCAGGAAGATATTAAATACTTGATACTTGCAGCATTAAGCCCATGGCCTTTCATGATATCAAGAAGAATGAAGTTTCCTCTGAGTAGGATCTGCTGTGACTTGGACAGTTGAGCACAAGTTTTGACTATCTATGAATGGAGTTGTTCTCTAAATTATTGTGGCTGTTGTAAGCCTTTATTGAGCACCCTTCTGCAAACTCATGATTCTCAGTTTCTAGGCTGCCTGGGAGTCTGCTGCAACCTTTTGATTTTGCAATTTTAAACATTAAGAAGCAATTTCTTTTTCTTCCTTTGGAGAGTCTTGGGTGCAAAAAAAAAGCGGCTTCCTGTCTTTCCAACTTACTTTTGTTGGTTTTAGGCATTGATAATAGTTTTCTGATTTCTTCAGGCAAAAAAAACTTGCACTACCCACTTGAGTTGAGGTAACCTCATTGCTGGTAGGGTGCTGGGGAGCCCTGCTTGCCTGGCTGCTGAAGGCTCACGGGCACTACTTAAAAAAACAAACTATGAAAGTTACTGCATGGAACAGTTAATTGCCTTGTTTTTACCCTCATGACTGCACAGTTCTTACTTTCACTGGACTTTTGCCGTCTCAGGTATTCTCTTTACTAAAGTGCAAATAACAGCTGGGCTCTGGTTGCTGAAGTGACTGTAGTGGTATTCAGTTCCTTCTCTCCCCCTGTAGCCTCCTGTGTTCCCATCTAGCTTTCCCCTACAGCATCATGTCTGAAGCAGTACCAATTATCCTCTTGTCAGTTGTTTTATCACTTTCCTAGGTGATCTACTTGCTTTCAGGGTCTGACTGTTGTCTTTTCTCTTGGTGACTATAATCCCAAAATTAAAATTCTTACCTTTATCTTCCAGAAATGTTCAATGGGCTTAGGATCTCTGCTGGCTTTTATGTTTCTCCTTCCTTCTGGGCCATCACTTTTGTCCCTATACTTTCTCATATAAATCCCTCTTTCAGGGCACTATTTCCTACAAATACTAACCTAAGTCATCAAATACTCAGCCATGCTACCAAATATATGCTTCATGAACTTTCATACCACAGTTTTGTTTCTTCAACATCTTCTGTGTTTGTAATGATCTTGCTGACTTCAACTGGTGCTCCAGGCAGCACTGATGGGCCTCTGGGAACATATAGCAGACTTCCAGGTGCTTTCTCTGCACGTGCTCCTGGGCACAGAGTGCAAGCTGGATGCTTCGCAAGCAGAAATACAAAAAAAAAAATTAATAGAAGTGCTTAACAAAAAGAATGGAAACTCAGTGTTTCTGGTTCACTTTACTGTCCCTTAAGGATTTATTTTTGCATTAAGTGGTTATATGTGTTTTTCAAGACAACAGAGAGTGACATGAAGGATCTCATTTCATCCTTCTGTCTTGGCAAGGTTTAGTTTCCTTGCTTCTGTTCAGAACCTGTGCTTGCTTATTTAAACTCAACTAGGTATGATGGTTACCCAAATCAAAACAAAAATGGTCTGGGGTATACAAGAAGCAACAACGTCCTGTTTCTGGAATAAGATATATGTAGATTTTTTTTCATTGTAGAAATAATTAAAAAAATCTGAATCTGTCAAAGTCAAGCATATTAAAGCAGATGGCTGAAAGAAGACCCATATGCTGCACATAGTATAAGATTTTCTTTCTCTTCCATGTCTGCCCTCTGAGAGATGAAAAACTACAAGGGCTGAAACTGAAAGCATCATTAAATGTTAATCTGCTGGGGCTTCCTTAGTGCTAGCGAGGTCAAGCTCTGCTGCAGAACGCGGTGACAGATGGAGCATCCTCTGTGAAATCACTCCGTGCTGCCAAGCGCCGCAGAGACGCGCCGGTCTGTCACGGTGCCCGTGCTCTGACCGCCCACCCCGGCAGCTCCCAGGGGTGGGAGCGCTCCCAGGGACCCGGCCCCTTCTGCAGGAGAAAGGTGGCACGAGCATATCGTGCGGACACCGAGCCGGGGAGAGGATGGCCTTTAGATAAGGGCCGGTAATGAGCTTTCTGCCTCTGTGAGCATATTGTAACCTGCAGGCAGGAAAATGCGCTTTTCGAAAATGGTTTGCCCTGGCGTAGTGCTGAGCTGAGGATCTCTAATTCCCTCTGAAGGGCAATGTCCCTGCTGCGCCTGGTTCCTGTGTTTTTCCTTGCCTTGTATTAGAAAGGTTCGAGTCTTGGTGACTTACCATCTTTGCAAAATTAAGTTGAAAGCTCCTGATGACAGCCTTAAGGGATTTTCACACAAACACATAAAACTACTCTGCAGCAGAATAGGGTTTTATTTGGTTTCTAGATACACCTGCTTGTGACCAGGCTCCCTGCATTGCTGCACTTTTGGCATCACCACTTTGTAACTCGCTAGCTAATTTAGTCGTGAAGCTGCTGACAGGAAAACAAACCAGCTGAGTTCCTCCCTAAAGCTTTGGCTCAGCGAAAATGGGAACAATACCCAAATCAAGGCCTGCCCCAGCTGCTTTTTGCCAAAGTCCTTTGCAGTGGAGGAGCTGAGACTGCTCCCCGGGGCTGCCAGAGCAGACACCATGCATTAGGACCTGTCTGCTCTCATTCAGGAGGGAGGTAGCATGAGCACCAGTTCAATGTGGCCTCTCCCAGTGGCATTGCACACAGTTGTCTACAAGCCTCATCCTCTGTTACACTCTGCTGCAGTGTAAACCTGTGCCATAAGAGTGAGTGCTCAGCTACGTGGTGCTTTCCAGGGACAAGTGGGCAAGCTGGCTAGAAGCCCACCCCAAAAATATTAGCCAGGCCCCTGGAAATATTGCTGATGAGCCCAGCAGCAGTGTAACCAGAGAGCCCTCACAACTTGTAAAAACTCTGTTGATATTTCTGTCAAGGATTAGGGAAAGAAGAACAGCTTTTTTGACTCCATAGGAGAGGTCTTTTGACATCTGCTGTAGGGTAATGGTGGTCCTTATCCCAGTTTCGAGAAATATGAATTTCGCTTTAGGGAATCTGGGCAGGACAGTTTATGCCAGCTCAAGTATTGAATCATGTATAATTTTCTGGGTGATCCAAGTTAAACATCAGTTGCCACATGACTAAGTGGTTCATTGGAGGTTTTCTCCTCGCTTGCATTGCCTTGCATCTGAGCTCTGAGCCAGAGAGTGCATCAAAGTGACTTCTGTGGGGCACTGGGGCCACTGGGAGCCACCTCAATCCTCCATCAGAAAAGCCATTCCCAACACTGACCATTAGCCTTGCCTGTGAACAGCAACTCTTCTCTCTTTTCTGGATTGTTGGTGCTTTTTCCTTTGTTAATAAGAATTGGTGTTGTGTTATTCTGATCAATTCTTAGTTGTTTTTCTTAAGGAGTTTCTCTAAGGAACCTTGCTTAAGCAAACAAAATTTGAAGTGTAAACTTTAGAAATATCTGACACACATATGTATCTTTGGCAGGATTCAAACACAGAAAGGAGGGAATAGATAAACTGACAGATGGAAAAGGATACAGCTGAAGGATTTGATCCATGAAGGGGCCTCTTTAACATGTGAGGCTGCTTTGTACTCACTACCTTTGCTTTCATTTGGATTATAATGTTAAAATAACTAGGATAACTGAAGCACAGACAGTCATACTTGAAGGAAATGACTCATTTATGACAAATTAGCCATCTCCCTACTTGAGGAGAAAATACCTTAGGTACAAGCTAGATGGTGCTAGAGCATATGGCTAAGATGATATTCACCTAACAGTTGTGTGAAATTAAAATATGATGATCAAAACAGACTTTACTAAGGGAACCGCTGCAGTGTTAGAGGCTTTTTAACACCTGATTTTGTCTGATGCTTTTGTTCTGACTGTATAAAAGTTGTTTCTACATCCCTGAACCTCTCAAAATGCCCTGTCAAATATATCAACTTATAGAAACTGCTCTTTCATATTCTTATTTTGCACCACTCTTTGATATTCTTATTTTGAACTGATTAATACAGACAACTCTGCTCTGTGATTTGAAGTAGGGTTGGTTTTGTCTCTCTCTTTCACTTCTCTATTTGCATTACATCAGGAGAGCAGGCAGACATTCCCCATTGCCAAAGGGCAGTGCTGCTCGGCATGGAGCTTGCGAGTGTGCTTTGTGGAGTAAGTGTTCAAAAGCATTTGTGGCACTGAAGGGCATAATTCCCATTGAAAACCAGTGGGAGCTGTACTTAGGAGTTTCCTATGCTGCAGAGCTTCCCCCAGCATGCTTATATCTGTACTTCCCCTGTTCAAACTTAGGGAAGAAAACACCCATGGCTGTGATTTAAATGATTAAGGGATTTTTAGAAGTTTAAAATATGAATTAGTTTGACCTGAGGAATGAAAGAATGTCACTTTCAGCTGTAACTACAGTCAAAAATTTGTGACTGTAGATGTAGTCAGAGGATCTAATAATGCCTCTGGGGCCTGTGCTGCTGCTGTGCATTTTGATAGCACTTCAGGGTGATTGACCCCATGCAACAGAGCCCAGAGTGCCATTGATTGGAAGCATGCATTTGCTTCAGAGTAGAAAGGAGAGAGAATTTGTACCATGCAAAGTTAAACAATTTTTTTTTTCTTTTTAACTTTTTCTTTTTTAAATTTTTTTTAAAAAAATTAT
>VZUA01041004.1:18815-29579 GCA_013401035.1 Horornis vulcanius
CCCTTCCCTTTCTTTCTCTCAATCCATGAACTTTTCCTTGCCTTTGCCCTTTTTATTCTTGCCCCCATCCCACTGATGTAGAGTGAGAGAGTGACAGGGTGCAAGCTCAGCTGCTGGCTGGGATTTGGAAGTTCACATCACTCCTGCACACTCAGGGCACAACCAGAGGGAAGCTGCTGCCTCACCGAAGAGGAGGCACAGATCCCTTCAGGACACTGCTCTGAGATAAGAAGTTACTGTGGGAGGAAAATTGCTACTATGCACGGTAAATTCATAGCATGAAAAACGCAAGGATCATACCATGCCTTTACTGAGGAGCAACTGATACAGTAATTGATCAGACTCTAGAAACTATGACTGTAGTTATCGTGTGACATAAACCAGAGAGACTGCATTGCAGACCACAGAGAGTTCAAACATTTTGAGGATCTGTTCTAATAGATCTAGAAAGCCCATTTTTTGTAACTGTTTTGTCTGGTACAAAACTTATCTGAAATAGTTTGTACAGACCACCTAAGTCTCTGCCATTTGTGAGTATTCAAGGACAAGACTAAGCAGGCTTTTTCATTTGGTCACCAGAGGCAGTCAGAGCAACCCTCCTGTCTGCATCGTTCTATTAAGCTTCAACAGACAAGCTGAAGTTCAGTCCTTACAAATCTAATTTTTTTTGCATGATACACCACATTTAGCCCTGACCTGAACATAACCACATCATAAATCTATACAGACTACACATACACATAAAGTTCAAAATAAAATAAAAAGATAACTTAAAGAAAGGATTGATCTATTTGTAAATTTTACAAACCTGTGCAAAGATCTTTACCAGCCTTGCATTGTGGGTAGGCCTGATCTGGAGGTATTCCCTCCACCACTGCTTAGCATACATAAGAAATAAGCGTTCTTTTTCTGCTGTTTTCTGACGTTCCAATGTGAACTGTAGATAGGAAAAACAAAACCAATCCTACACATACTAATTCCAAACAGGAGAAAAAAAGCCATAATCAGTAAGTACATTAACACCACATCTGGCATATGTAAAATAAAGCTTAACATTTTAAGTGTCATGCAAATCCATAGCATTTTCAAATGGAAATCCAATTAAGAAAAACTTCAAGTTGTATTTTGTGTTTGTAGGTTCATATACTAGCTTGACTGAAGTACTGTTCTTTTAAGTAATGCATTTTTGCACAGAAGGATTGCTTGGATTTTAACGAGCAGGAGAATAGCGGCATGCACCTTCAGGACAACGTTTACTGGCTTTCCAAGCAGAATACCTCACTTGAAATTACTGTTTCACGTGGGAAAGAGCAAGAAAACATATATACTACCTGAAGAAAATTAGATATATTGCGTCTTTCTTTTTTCTTCAGAGTTTTTGATACAAGTAATTAGAAAAACCTATGATAGTAATATTTTGAGTAATGTTCAGTATAGACAAAATAGTTTAAAAAAGGTAATTACATTTAAATTTAATAGAAAAAGAAGTATTAAATATTCAAACACCCTAAAGTCCTCAATATCTACAATTCTATACTGAGCTTCCCCCCCACCAACAGAAGAATAAGTTAGCCCACCCAGAAATTACTTACTTGAGTGCTAGTTATTTCTGAAGAAAGTGTCTTATTAAGCTGTGGATACATTTCCAGTCTGATGTTTAAAACACCAACAGAAACCTTTGATTCTGTACCTTTGAAACAAAATTAATTTTCATCAGTTCTCTCATATTCAATTTGCTTAGATTACTTCAGGGGAAAACCATTAAAATATGTATATATTTTACCATTATAATACGTGGTTATCCTTATATAACCACAAAAAGCAACTAAACTTCTTTAAACATAGGCAAAGTAAGAATTTTTATCTAAATTTCAAACTCAAATGAGGCCACAAGAAAGCATAATATAATGAAAAAAAGGTGTCTACATCCAAGACAACTATCCAAACTCCTATCTGCAGCCAGTACTGGGACATATGAGGTGAATGGTATTCTAGAAATGTCTAGAATAGGCATCTAAAATAAAGTCAACCACACACTGTAAATGCGCCTATTCGTACTGATTACACATGTAGCTGAAATTTAAATAGTTGGAAATAAGTGAAGTTCATCTTCCCCCAGGACACAGTTCATTATGAAGGACCCTGGCTGTCATACAAAGAGATTAATCAACTTCTAAGAACTCCCCAAAACAACAAACAAACAACCCCCCTTCAACTTAATATTGTTACCAAATGCAGAAATTTTTAAGGTACATAAACAACAATAAGCATTACAAAACAGATTACAGATGGGTCCATAAGCAATACAAGCAATGGAAGCCTCGCATAAAAGTTTATCTGTTTATGTGAGATGGCAGCATCCTTTGATATTCTTGATGCATTTTGTACAATAACAGGATTTTGAAGAGGAGAAAAAGCACTGGATTATTGGATCAATACTTCATTGCCTGGAAAAAAAGCTAATGAGAATTAAATTTAACTTGCTCTATCACCCATCCGAGAATTAAACTCAACTTAGTTGCTATGCATTTCCAAGTCATTATAGAAAATTAAAATCAGAATGGCCTGGGTTGGATGGGTTCTTAGAGATCACCTAGTTCCAATCCCCCTGCCATGCGCAGGAACACCTTCCACAAAAACACATTGCTCAGAGTTTCATCCAACTTGGCCTTGAACACTTCTCAGGATGAGGCATCCACAGCTTCTCTGGGCAACCTGTTCCAGTGCCTCACCACCCTCACAGGAAACAATATCTTCCTAATACCTAATTTAAATCTACTCTGATTCAATTTGAATCCATCCCTCCTTGTCCTGTCATTATCTGCTCTTGTAAAAAGTCTTGTAGGAAGTCATGAGAGACCAACTCTTTATTCACGTAATCATATCCTAAAAACTTGGGTAGGAACTCCTGAGAAGAGGACTGGGGACAAGTGATACACAAAAATAC
This sequence comes from Horornis vulcanius, assembly GCA_013401035.1. Classification (NCBI taxonomy): domain Eukaryota; kingdom Metazoa; phylum Chordata; class Aves; order Passeriformes; family Scotocercidae; genus Horornis; species Horornis vulcanius. Next base: position 21,763 of record VZUA01041004.1, read on the forward strand.
ATGCATGTACTAGCTGCCAAGCACCTAAATCAAGTCATTCAGAAAACACGCTTCCAGCTGCTGGGATAAATGGGAGCAGAGCAGAGATCCCTTTCTTCAGCAATTGTTAGTTTGCTATGAAAGGCACACAAGCTTGATTTTACTCCCCAGTGCACTGATCAGATATATTCCTGGAGATGAACTACTGGATTTTTGTTTGGTTGGTTTGATTCCGGTAACTTAACTAGATATTGCAGATAATCAATAGTGGGAATTCCCAGACATGAGGATCATTTTTACATGGGATCTGGAATACTCATTTTTAGCAGCTTGGTAACAGAAATATCTGACTATTAAGTCTTCTAAGCACTTTCTAAGGATACTTTACAGTTACTTCTGAATTGAAGAAAAAATTGAACTAGATCAAAAATACTGCTTTAAGCTCATAAGCAAGCTCAGTACCCAATATTGTAAGTCATCATAACATGCTTAATTTTTATCCATACCTACACCCAGGAGTTCCACAGCAACATTTGTTATGCCATTCTCTGCAGCCAAGACAGACCTCCACTCCAAGAAATAGGATGCTACCAGGGTGGTCTCACCAAATGTGTCTGTTTTGATCAGAACCATATGCACTGGGTCACATATAGACAACATAGTGGTTGCATCCGCCATCTTACTTCCGTCACCTGCCATTATTAAGCCAAAATAAGACAGGAAGAATATTATCATCCCAAGTTCTACTCAGGATTTTAAAACAGTATGCAACAAAATGCAACGTATGTAGTAAGTATAAAGAAAGATCTTGAGTCCAGAAGTGTAAGCAATGGTCTTACCTCTAAAACCATACTCATTTTAGGACAGAGCTACAGAGAGATTACAGAGAAGATAAAATGATTTTTGTAGTTGAGTACCGCAATGCAACTAGTTCAGATACACAAAAAAATAAAATGGAATTAACATTTAAGAATGGATAAAGTTGGTCAATTTCAAGTTATTTTAGAGGGAAAAAGAAGGAAAAGAGCAAGAGCAGAAAAAGATCTACAGGTGGCATAATCCAATATAGTAATCAGTGTCCTCAGGAAAACATGACAAAAAACAGGAAAAGAAAATCCACTAAATAATATCAAACATATTTCACAATAACTCTTACATCAGAAAAAATCCCAACACCATCAGCTTTAAACCCAACATATTCCTTACCTAGGCTATCCTTGTGTATTTCAAGTAGAAAACCATCCTGAAAATCTGGCTCACAGGCACAGGGTACAGGTTTGGAACGGAAGCGCTGGTTTCGAAAATGTAAACACAGAGTGAAGGTAGAACAGATCTGGCCAGGAAGAGGCTCTGGTTCCTGAAGATGTTCCAGAAAAGCTTTTCCACCCAAAACCTGAAGGTAAAGATACCTCCGTGTTGGGTCAATGTTAGCTGTAAAGCGTAGCAATAAAAATGAAGAGACTACAAACAGATCTTAGAAAGCTTAATTTGTTAAATATCAGCTAACTAACAGGAGACTAGCAAAAAAAGAAACTTCTTTGAAACACATGCTTAGAAGAAAGTGATTTTAAAATATATGGAAGTTATCTTAGTGTAAAGTAAATGAAATAATAATAATAAATCATATTTAATGCAACACTGATTGCTGCTGCTGCTTACTTGAGTTTACTCCCTGGGGGTAATCAGAGGAAACATCCACCTTTATGCCAGTTCATACTGGATTACTAATTCAGAGCAAAAAAATCGTAGACTTCAAATCTTTTTCAAAACTATGATCATTAAACATTTAAATAAACAAGAAACATACTTTTTTTCAAAACTGGTGGTTCTCTGTCAACAAAATGTGTTGATGGTTTGGGAGCTGAAGTCCTCTCCGTTTCATTCACGTCCTGGAATTACAATTAAGACTTTTTAAGGAGTCAAGGGATGCAGCAGTGCTCTTACCACAGTCTTCTAATAATTAAAGAACCCTCTATTTCATCTGAATGTCATTCCTTAGGTATTCTCCCTTCCAAAATTGAACAAATATTTTCAGTGCAGTATTATCACCAAACCAATTTCAGCACATGCATTAATCTTCTCTACTCCTTTAATGCCTTAAATCAGCAACGTCCTTACAAACCTCCAGAAGCAGCATAGTTTCACTTTGTCAAAACACCACGACAGTAAGAGGAACAAGCAGAAATACTTCCCTGCTCCAAAAGCTACTTACACTTACAAATTTAAGTTCCTTCATAACATCATCAATGATTCCCCGCTGTCTAAGGGCTTTTATCAGATCTTCTGTGGACAACTGCTGATGCTCAGGTGCCAGCTCCTCTCGTATAGTCTCAGCAAGAACTTCTCGTATCCTCCCATGGACATCCATCTGAAAGATAATTCAGTATGTGCTACAAACACCAGCTTTCTGTATGGGACCAGGTACAACTTACCAATTAAGTCTGTAAGGCTAAGGGTGCTTTCTGAGGAACACAGAAATAACTACACCAAAATATTGATCCTTTCAGAACTAATCAAATGAGCCACTATCTTACTATCTTACAAAAGCAGCTCTCCTGGTAAAACAAATTACAAGCATACAAAACCTAGGCATTTTCACTGCTCTTTGACTGCAACCCATCTTGAACTTCCCTCCTTACAAAAAAGGTCTGCAAATCCATCAATTACATCTAATTTCTCAAATTTCAAGCTCAAGTGTCCCTCAAAATTCAAGCTTAATATAATACTTATTTATTTCTAGAGGAAAAAAATGCTTTTATATAGGTAAGGCACAAAAGTAGCAGATCTCCCTTGCAAGCTTTCCCTGTTCCCAAAGGGAAGCCTGAGAATGTCTGCCCATCATTTGAGCTGTGAAAGCAGATGGATTTACAGAGCTGACTCTCACACTGGAAGGATGTTAAGGACACAGCCACCAGGACCTGAAATAAAATCAAAGCATGATCTTGTTGGAAAGACTTTAAATATCATCTCATTCCAAAGCCCCTGCCATGGGCAGGGACACCTTCCACTAGACCCGGTCACTCAGAATCCCACCCAGCCTGGCCTTGAACACTTACAGGGATGGGGCACCCACAACTTCCCTGGGCAACCTGTCCCAGTCCCTCAGCACCCATCACAGTGAAAAATTCTTCCTAATATCTAATCTAAACCTGCTCTCTTTCAATTTGAATCCATATCCCCTTGTCCTGTCACTACACGCTCCGGTAAAAAGTCTGTCTCCTTCTTTCTTGCAGGCGCCCTTCAGGTACTGGAAGGCTGCTATGAAGTCTCCACAGAGCCTTCTCTTCTTCAGGCTGCACAATCCCAGTTCTCCCAGTGTTTCCTCGAAGCAGAGGTGTTCCTTTCCTCTAATTATCTTGCGGGCCTCCTCTGGACTCGCTCCAAGAACCCCGTTCTCCTGTGTGACAGGTAGGAAGATTCACCACTGCACTATCAAGCGATATAGGAGTTACTGCCTCCTCATTTATCAGTTCTAGACCCTCGTTCAAAGCGAACGACAAAGCGGCGCCTGGATACCACCTGCAGCGACCCAAGTTGTGAAAACAAAGCGGGGCGCCGGAGCGGGCGCGCGCCGCCACCGCCTCAGCGGGCGCTGCCGCCGCCCGCGGCGGGGCGACACCCGGGGTGACACTCTGTGCTGGCACGGGGGCCGGCACAGCCCCCTGAGGGCCAGGGGAAGTCCCTCCGGCGCCGGACCGCGGCGCCAGTCCCACCTTGAGCAGCTGCTGGTGGATGATCTGCTTCAGCTCCGAGGCTTTCTCCGGCGGCAGCGACATGGCGGAGCGGGCAGGGAACGAGCCCCAACCGCCTCGCAGGGAGCGCGGGCAGCGCCGCCACCGCCCCCTGGCGGCAGCACGTGGGTGTGGCGTCCGCGCCCCGCTTCCTTCCTTCCCTCCCTCCTTCTTTCCTGGCTTCCTTCCTTTCTTCACTGCCTGCTTCCCTTCCTCCCTTCCCGGCCGGCATGTTCATTCCATGCGACCGCGGTGGGGACTCCGCCGGCCCCGACTTTAAAGGTTTCACTCTGCTCATGGTGAGTCACGCTCCTGCTTCTCCTTTTCCCCGCCCTCGGTGGGTTTGAGGGCTCGCTGCTCCCGGTCCCTGTGCCGGGGGCTCCGCTCCTATGGGACGGCACACGGCGGGCTCGGGTGTTTCTCCGTGCCCTGCCCGAGGGTCGTCCCTGGGTACTTGGCCGCGGGCTAAGCAGAGAAGGCGCAGGGCAGGCGGTGTGTGTGGAATCTGTGGGGTGCTCTGCCGAGGGAAAGAGGGTTTGGAGGGCTCTGCAGCAGAGCTTAGCGCGGTCTTCGCAGTTTCTGTCAACTTCTCCCTCCTCAGAACCCCGGGTTTGCCCCTGACAAGACGATCCGTGCCGAGCTGTAACAGCTGTATTTTATTTTAGAGCAATAGCTATATGCTATTTCAGAGCTATAGCTATATGCTGCTGCTCTAAAAATTAATGCGCCCTATTTGCTTTTACTGGATTTGCAGCACCCGTGGGTTGCCACTGCAATAAAAGCTTGGCATTTTTTCATTTAGATGCGATATATAAATGTTTCCAATGTAAAAAAAAAAAAATCATTATTGCTACATTTAAATCTCGGATTAGGATTGTTTTAGGAAGTGTTTTTATCGCTTTCGCACATCGTGTGACATCAGTGTCGGGTCATGTGCCCGAGGTGACGATGTCAGTGTGGGACGAGAGCTCCAGCGCCGGTTGCGGAGGGGCAAACGCCGTCATTGCTCGCCTTGCTGGGTTAGCTTCAGGGAACCCCATTGCTTCCCAGGCAGGGCTGCACAGCCCGGGATGACTGTGCAGGCTGTGCGGGAAGTCATTCCGTCAGCTGACAAGCAGCAGGAAGCACATCAGTGCCGAGCTCCTGGCGTGGGCCTGGCGGGGAGCTGGCTACCAGCCAGGGCGTGGGGACACCCAGGGCTGCCGCGGCCTCCTTCGCCTCCTCTCAGCCTCAAATCGGTGTCTTTCTGCAATGGGCAGCAACAGCAATTCTTAGATTTGATTATAAATTAGAGGAAAGCAACCGAACGTTTTATGGTTGTCTTCCTGTAGTAGATTCTTGGGAGGGACGCAGACTCTTGACTTTCTGTTTCCGTGCCATCATATTAGGTCAGTGTAATAGGTCAGTGTCTGCCCCTATTGATGATAACCCACAGCAATTCCTATGAAATTAATTTTAGGGTACCCTTCTCATTTTTATCCTTAAAAAAAAAAAATTAAACCAACCTACTCTTGCCTGTGGGTCAGTCTGAGATTTAGAGGTTTAATATGTAATACCAGCACTGCCTTTGGGCATCATATGAGGTTTGCCAGTCTCACATCAGTTGCTTGAGTGGCTTTTACCTACTCTCCAGAAATGTGGAGAAGGAGGTAAGCTTCCAAGCTGTTCTCTCAGTTGACAATGAGACAGGAGTATTCACAGAAGCAGCCAGGATGTTTTTTGTTGGACAGTTGACCAAATCCTGTATTCACCAGTTCTGGTAGGAAATAGTCACCTTTGCCAGAGGATGAGCTGCCACTTTTAGAAATAATGTTTGACCAGATTTTAAGGAATTTAAGCTTTCACTATTTGAAGAGCACCTTTTGCCATCCATAAAGCACGCTGTAACTTGGTTCATTCTGTTTCTTCAGCCAGCAGTGTCCGTGGGAAATGTCGGTCAGCTGGCAATAGATCTGGTGATTTCTACACTTGACATGACTAAAGTTGGTTACTTCTACACCGATTGCCTGGTGCCAATGGTTGGAAATAACCCATATGCAACAGCAGAGGAAAACTCAACAGAGCTGAGTATAAATGCTGAAGGTGGGTATTGAATGCTGAAGGTATTTGCAGGGGGCATAAGATGCAAGAACATCACAGTTACATTTTTGTTGCTGTTAAAATTTTGCTGATGTACTTAAATTAAGGTCCGTAATAACAGCTGCAGAAACCTACAGTTAGGAATGTATTTACACTTCACAGAGGAAACTGTTCCTGTTGTCATTTTGGAAAATCAATTTGACATTTGAAACCAGGAAGAAATGTTGAATTTGAGCCATACTGCAGTGCAGCCAAAACTCTCTGTGCTGTTAATCCAAAGCAATATCAAGTGTGCACGTACTTAAAATAAATTATTGGAATGCAAGTTGAATTTCTGATTTAAAAGGATGCTCTTCTTCCTTCCTACATAACTTTGCCTTTTTCCTGTGTAATGTTTCTCCCACTCGCCCTAAAAAGTCTTAGTTTCTTTCCCTACATTGATCATTGTATTTCATTGTATTTTTTTACCCTCTTAAATCACAGAAATCTCAGAATAATCTGTCAATCTGTCAATTTGCATACATTATCTGACTTATTACAGGAGGTAAATCTTCATATATCTTTCATAATTCAATCCTTGAATTTAGTACAACTGAAACTCAGTCTTATGAAAATACAATGCAGAGAAATATGTGTTTTTAACACACTGGATATTATCAGGCTTTCCCGTATGAATTGATAGTTGAAACATTTACTATCCTGAAGTTTGTAAATGGAATCATTCCTGATATATTTAAACCCAGATCTCTCTCAGTTTCTGCTTAACAAGACTTAATGATTTCTTCTTGTAGTGTACTCCTTACCTTCAAAGAAGCTTGTAGTTCTGCAGATCAGGTCACCTTTTATAAAGGTATGTATGTATGTTCATTGCTTGTTCTTTCTTCACTATTTGGTTTGAATAGTTCTGCTGGCAAATATTAAGTGGTCTGGTGAAATTATTTTTCTACTTCATGCTGTAACACCTTCTGCAGTTGGTACAGTTTTACTGATTTCTGCATTCATTGAGGGTTGAGGTTTTGATTCTGTATTTCCAAGCCCCACAACAGCTGCCTGTGTTGGTAGATTTTAGTGTAAATATCTCCTTAGTTATTAAGAGTCAAGAAAATACAATTTTTCCTTTACATTTATTGTTTTTGTATGCTCTTTGTAATAGCTTTATTCTTTTTTTGTGTGTCATGCCAATTTAATTATTTCATAGTATTCTGTATTCGTTTTAACTGTGTTCGTTTGGTAAAAATGAGGAATTTAGTATTACTCATTAACTGGATAGGGGCTGTAATTTAAAATAAGCAGAATGCCATGACAGAAAAAAAAAATTGTGGTGCAGTATTTTAGCAGTTCAAAGTGTGGAAAAATACTGTGTGATCCTGCCATCCTATCTTGCTCTAAAGCTTTTTCCTTTGATATTAATGGCACACAAAAGAGGTGGTAGTGTTGTTGTTGACGTGGTCTTAATGATAATTCTTATAATTCTACATGTAGTTTTGCATAAGTAAAGAACCAGGGCAGTTCTCTGCCTTCTAATAATATTTGTGGGGCTGAAGACTAAGTGGAAATGAAGAATAATTTATATCACTGCTAAACATTATATATAACACCTAGCATTGTTGAGGACACATCAAATGTTTCACTTTTTTTTTCTGTGTCTTTCATAAAGAACAAGTACAGGCCCTTCTGTGAAACCCTGCTTTCTTGGGTGAAGAGCAGCAAATGTGCTAGGGTTATCCTTCTGTCCAGCAGCCACGCATACCAGCGTGATGATGAGCAGCTTCTGGGGTATGTCTGTGTCCTTGAAAGACCTAATTGATGTTTCTGCCTGCTTTTGACTGACATATTTCCCTGTACTTCCATGTACTGAGTATTTTTGGCAGTGTGCTTTTGCTTGCATGCTTACATAGCTTATAAAATGCTTAGTATGCTATTAAAACATGATGTTATACAGGATTAGTCTCTGAATTTTCTGGGTTATCACTGTTAGTGATTATCTTATTATTTATTTATTATTATATTATATTATATTATTATTTT
>VZUA01041009.1:0-16861 GCA_013401035.1 Horornis vulcanius
GGCAGTGGTGGAGTCACCTTCCCTGGAAGGACTTAAAAGACATGCAGATGTGGCACTTGTGGACTTGGTTTAGTGTTGGTCTTGGCATTGTTATGTTTATGTTTGGACTTGATAACCTCAAAGGTATTTTCCAACCTAATGAGTCTGTTGATCCATGATGGCTTGAGAAGCTCCTGTATACTCTCTAGCTGTATGTGAATGGTCGTTTTTCATTGCTGTTAAACACCAAAGGCAGGAAAAAACAAAATCCTCCTGTTCTTTTCTCTCCATTACAGAAACAGGAGGTGTGTGGAAACCTGACTTTGCAGCATCATATGCTTGAACCAGTGCAAAGGATTCCTCGTTATGAGCTTCTCCTGAAGGACTACTTAAAGAAACTTCCAGAAGAATCTCCAGACAGGAAAGATGCTGAAAGTACATGTAAACTCCTCTCTGTCTAAAAGCACAATGAAATCTCGGGCATTTTTTTCTTCACATGTTCAGATATTGACAACCAGGACTCTGGTAGAAATGGAGATTTGAATTAATCAAATTATTGCCAAACAAAGGGATTTTGAATGCTTTTGGAGTTACGAAGAAAAGGGTTGGGATCCCTGTTCTAGGAATGAGAGCAGCTTTGGCAAATAAACAGTGACAACATGATGTTTGCTGTAGTAGAACATCTAACACTTGTTTAATCCATTGTGTAGCTAAGGACAAAGACAGGAGGACATCCTTGCAGTAGCCAGAGGAAGAAAGGAAGAATGGTTTTAAATTTGTATTGTGTTTAAATGTGTATTTCTTGCCAAGAAAACCAGATAGCCTCTGTTGATATGGTGAAACAAGAGAAATAAACTTCTCTTGATTATGAGAAGTTTTTGATCCCTACCAGAACAGGGTCCATGTCGCCATGAGCAGGCAAGCCCTGTTTTACAAGAACGGTCTTAAAAATATGCTTGGGAAGACTTAAATGAGATTTAACTTTTAATAGGTGGTTCCTAGAAGGTGAGGGTTCTTTGTTACTGTGTGCTTTGGCTCATCTAGATTTTTAGGAGAGAAAGATGAAGTATAGATCAGCTGAGCAGGCAGAAGTGATTGTGTCTATAATTGCTTATGTATCATCAGCTTTGAAGGAAAAACAATACTCAGAGAGGTGAACCCATCCCCCAAGGCGCTATTAAAAGATATAATCTAGTGAATGCATAACTGTTGGTACCTTTATTGCAGAGTCACTGGAGCTGATATCGACAGCAGCAAACCATTCCAATGCAGCCATCCGGAAGATGGTGAGTAGCAATTCCAGAATGGAATTGTGATCTGACTGAAACACTTGGATAAACTGAGGGCCCTGCCATTGCAACAGGCTCAGTATGGTAACTGGAGAGGAGTATCTGACTGTCAGTCAGGCTTTAAACATGTGTTGGATGTCTGAGTTCTTTTTACTGTAAATGCAGTTTTCTGTGGCTTGTTGGGCTTAAATTCCACTTCCCTCATTCTTAAAGACCCAGTGAGTTGAAAAAAGGAAGTCTTCATAAAACTCACTGGCTTTTCCTTGAAAAGTGTTGAAAATATTCCAATTAGGCCCATTCACAAGGTGTCCTTGCAGATTTTCACACTGGATTTTTAGTCCTACAGTTCTTCAACAGAATGAAGGTTGCTTTGATTTGTTTTTGGCTCATCTTAAGTGCGCAGAATGTGCATTTTGCATACATCAGTAGCTTCCGAAAGCTGTGCTTCAAAAACTAGGCAGTTAGACTGTGGAGATTTTGGACAGTAGCACGTGTTTTACATATAGAAGAGCTAGTGTATTACCATTGAAGTAAATGGGCTTTATAGCTGCAGATGTTATCCCTTTGGTGCACCCAGTTGGCTCAGGACATTTTGTGTCAAACAGACTTGAAATGCTGTGTATTTGGCTTAGCACCCACTGAACATTTCGGGGTCCAAGGTTTATATCTGTTTCCCTGTCTGACCATTACTTCCTCCCCCAGCTGGTGGGGACACCATGAGACCATATTTCCTGTGGCTGCTATGGGGAAGTAGCCAGCTGATGTCTGTATTGTCAGTATGTCTGAACATACAGTTAGGAAACCATCTGTTTCTATTTGAGTCTGTTCTCTTATTCTATTTGAGGCATGTTCTCTTGATAAGGATGTATTTTGGTGGAAATTTTTCTGGTTTGGGGCCTCTAACAACTCTTCTCCTGGGGCCTGTGTACAGCATCTCTGCAGATACCAGGAATATGAAACGACTTGTTGGCTCATTGGTTTCTGTGTTGGTTGCTTTTTCTGTTTGTACACAAGACCCCATTGGAAAAGGCTGCTACAATAATTTTGCTGTGTGAGGTCCAAGCCAGACTGAAAGGAAAGTGAGTGCTGTAGCAAAATCTCCAAAAGTTAGCGGATGGTTGAATTAATTGTTGGCTGTTTACTCCTGTTGTGGTGCAGTAGAAGAAATAAATCATGCTTCCATTATTTGGTAATATACAGGTCTCCAACTTGGCCATTGATTTTATTGGATGTTGCTTCTGAAGTTCCACAGATTATTATTTGGATGATGATCTTAGAGATCTATGTCAACCTTTATGATTCTATGATACGTATTTACTGTTGAATAGTAATAGTCTAAAAGTGTCAAATAAATTTATTTCAAAATGTCATTAAATGGTACAGTCCAAGTATAACTAATCCAGTATGAGTAATCCAGAGTGGGGAATAGCACTGAAGAGTATGCAACAGGTTTTAATATAAATGCAAAGCTAGATCAGAAGTGAAAGACTGTTTTCCTTCAACTTACATACATTTGCCACAGAAATTAAACAGTGGGAAATAGACCACATGAAATATATATATATTTTTTTAATTTAAATTGCTGGGGGTTTGTACCTGCAGGAAAAGATGCACAAGCTTTTGGAAGTCTATGAGCGCCTGGGTGGTGAAGAGGATATTGTTAACCCAGCCAATGAGCTCATTAAAGAAGGACACATTCAGAAACTTTCAGCAAAGAATGGCACAGCACAGGATAGGTATTTATTCCTGGTGAGTGTTTTAGCTGCTCTTTAATTGTCAGGGTTGTGCTCAGATTGGATGGGCCTTAGAGCCCACTGTGGAAGGGGTTGCTTCTCATGGCAGAGGGTGGAATGAGATAGACTTTAAGGTCCCTTCCAACCCAAACAATCCTTTGAATCTATGATTCTGTGATATGTTTCCATCTTCTTAAGCTTAATGACAAAAAGCATTCACCAGCTGAGCCCAGCTACTCCTTTTAAGCAGCAGTTTTCTCTTGGAGCTTTTTCCTCAAGGATTTCCTTCTTTCTTCCATGCTGTGCCTTTTCTGATGCCTTGTCAGACCCAAAGGGGTCTTTTCCATCTCCCTCCTCAGAGGCCAAGTTTTTGAGAGTGCCACAGGAGGTGGTTTCTAGCCAAACCATCTTGCTGCAGGAGATGGCCAGCTCTCACTGGCACTGGGAGAAGAGCTCTCGTGTTTTCAAAGCAGTCAAATTCAGATTGAGGGGCAGAAGGGAGAAGTGACTGGCTGACGTGTTTCTGTCTGCCCCTTTCTTTCAGTAGCGATCCATCACCCTCAATTTCACCTTAAATCTCTTCTTGAGACTTATGTCTTAGATTAAAACATACCAGAGCCCTAAACTTTCACAGTGCAGGTTGTGTTCAGCTTGTAACTGCCCAAGCTAAACTCTTGCCTCATTGCAGTTTAACAGCATGGTGCTGTACTGTGTGCCAAAACTGAGGTTGATTGGCCAGAAGTTCAGTGTCCGAGAGAAGATGGACATTGCAGGACTGCAGGTTTGCATCTCTTCTTTTCCCTTTTTTTAATGTGTCTTGTTTGCTTTGGATACTTGCTGAATCCAAACACATATCATTATATGAATGTAAAAATAAAATAAAATTCTAAAACTTGGCTTTGGATCACTTTGGATCAATGCAGCTTTTCCACTACGAGAAAGACCTTAAGGTGCTGGAGTTTGTCCAGAGAAGCACAAGAGAGCTGGGGAAGGGTCTGGAGCACAAGTCTCATGAGGGAGCTGGGGGGATTCTGTCTGGAGATAAGGAGCAAGACCTTCTAGCTTTCTACAACTGCCTGAAAGGTGGGTGTAGCCAGGTGAGGGTTGGCCTCTTCTCATGGGTTACAGGATGAGAGGAAGCAGCCTCAAGTTGCACAAAAGGAGGCTTAGGTTGGATATTAGGGAATATTTCGTCACTGAAATGGTTGTCCAGCCCTGGCATAAACTGCCCAGGGAAGTGGTGAAGTCACCATCCCTGGAAGTGTTCAAAAAACATGTGGATGTGGCACTTGAGAACTTGGTTTTGTGATAGTGCTGTTTTGATGGTTGGACTTGAGGATCTTAAAGGTCTTTTCCAACCTTAATGATTCTATGTCTTTTTGTGGTTTTTTGGTTGGTTGGTGTAACGAGCCATTTTAACGCAGAAGACCAAAGGAAACTAGGCCTCTGTGAATAAAATGGATTGAACCCAGAAAGGTTTGAAATACACCCCAAAACTTGATTAAAACCAAACTAGGTTAGATACTGGTGCCGAAAAATGTGATATATTTTATTTAACAGTAAAAGAGGCAAAGAGAAAGAAAAAGGAAGGAAATAAATAGAAAAAGAGGTGTGCATGGGTGGGTGGACAGGGAGAGGGTGACAGGGGTCAGGTGGAAGCATATCACCCTTTCCAGGGTCCCAACATCTCGCTGCTCCCCTCCATCTGCTCTTCCTGGTTGTGAGGGTCCCTGCTGCCCATTGCCGAAAAGAATGGAATCCAGTGGGTTAATAAAGTGGTTTGGGCCAGGTGGGAATGCCCATGTGCCTCCCCTGGGTAGGGCAAGTTTGACACTGTCCCTTGCTACACTATGGATCTGTTGCATCATCTCTGGTGTAGGGTCTGGGGACCCCTTTGGGGGGGTCTTTGATGGGCCATGAATCTGCTGTCCTTCATGTGGATGCGGCTTTTCCCAGGGTGAAGGGGCCCGCAGCTGAGCTCTGCACAGCAGAGGATGAGCATTCACTGCCTCTCAGCAGAGGCTTTTTCATGACGCACAAAAAAACCTCTCCTCCCCACACCCTTTGGTGTGAGGGTCAGGTTGAGCCTGGCAGCTGAGAGCCCTGGGGCTGTGGGGGCTCCTGGACCCTCCTGTTGCATACCCCACTGCCCAGGTGCTAAGCTTGATCTCTCTGTGAGTGTATTCTTCTCCCCTGAGTCACTTTATCTTATCCTCATCAATGACCGGTGTAGGGCTCCATTCAGTGTTTTGGTGGTTTTCTCTGCAGCTTTTGTATGCTTTTGCTATAACTTTGCAAAAGTCTTTCATGAAGATGTTTGAGACAATTGTAAATTGTAACATTTCAGTCTCTCAGTTTTTAAAATTTTTATAAGAATCATTCAAAGGGTAGCAGAATAGTGATGACTGTGTGACATGTTTGGACTGAGAGCCTTACCCTGTCCCCTAGCTGGCACAGGAGCCACCCTCTGCCCCTAGTGCTGTAGGATCTGGTTGGTGACAGAGACCCAGGTGTTTTGTAGTAAAACAGGTAGCTGTGGAAACAGTCCCTTATTTTTTCTGCTTCTCTACTTTATTCCAAATGATCCTTTTGACTAAGCATTTCAAAGAATGACTGTAGTTTTAAGTCATTAAAAATGTTGGAAAGTCAAGGTCAATGCATAAAAAGCTGATGTGCTTTTTACAGGTCCAAGAAATTGCCAAGCAAAATGTTCCTCATACATTTTCCATAACTGGAAAAAAGAGGTCATTGGAACTACAAGCCAGGTATGGTACTTGTTCTGTCTTTGAAAGTTTGTGAATATGTGTGAAGAAATTGATCTACAGGCTGTGCTTGTGTGACGGAGCACAAAAAATGGTGGGTAACTTAGATATGTAAGAGAATGTTGGTCCTAAGTCAGAGTCAGTTGGTTGCCTTTATTGAATGCTTACAGTGTTTACCGTAGTGCTTGTAGGGTCCACTGTGTCAACAATTTAAGTATTTTTTTAGCATTTGGTAATAATTAATATCAAAAATTATCAATAATATTTAAAAAATAGTGGATAGCAAAGCTAAAAATCTAATGGATATAAAGCTGTGAAGCTGTGAATTGAATTTACTAAAAATACTGTAAGTAGAATGATGATGTTTTCTCTATTTTTTCTTTTAACAGGACAGAAGAGGAGAAGATGGAATGGATTCATGTTAGTACAAAGCTCCAATGATAAGGAGGGGAATCACCATGCAGGCAGCATTTGAATTCATGGTTTTGGAGTTCTGAATTAGTGTGGCTGTGCAGGGAAGCTGGGTGGGCCAGTCTGGTGGAGCTGCTCATGGAGAAGTGTGGAGCTCGGTCAGGGTCCCGGTGCTGACCAGCTGGCCCCAGAAAGCACCTGGAGGCTCCAGCTGGGCTCCCCTTTCCTGCATTCCTCAGGCCCACTATGAGAAGAAACTGAAGCAACAGACCTTGTATATTCTTCCAGTTTGACTTGTAGTGACACTGTCTCAGGGCGGTCTTAGTTTTTAACTGACACAGTAATGGGTTTAACACCACCACTAAAGGTTTTTAAGTTTCCCTTTCATTTATACAAGTGTAAGGGATTTTTCACCAAATGATAATTCTACCCATCTTCCTATGAGAGAATTTTTTTTTGTGATGCTTCTCATCTTTGCTGACATCTTTGTCTCAGGTCATTCAAGCCACGATAGAAAAGCACAAACAGAACAGTGAGACCTTCAGAGCTTTCAATAGCTCTTTTTCACAAGAGGAGGAGCATCTGCCTGATTCCTCAGTAAGTACCAGTGCTTCGTTCTCCTTTGCCAGAACAGTTTTACCAGCAGTTAAGACTGGCACAGCTAACTTTAAAATAGTGGAGTCTTGTTCTGGATTTTTATATGACATTACAGGGTAGTCATCTCCATTTCTCTGGCTCTCAAGTGTGTATCATTCACAGTTACTCAGCCATGCAGATACAGAATAAATTACCCAGGACAATTCAATGCCAGAGACCCATTAGGCATGTTTTCCAGGCTGGTGGCTTTTTTTAGCAGAACAGGTATAATTCCTCAATGTTATAAGTGCTTAGCTATCTGGAATGTTATTTGTGTCCTTGGGAGATTTTGTTCATTACTTTTTCCCATCTTGTCAGAGATGCATTTTGGGGTTATTTCTTTGATGTTATTTTATTATTATTTAAAATCTTTTAAAGACTCAGAAGGAAAATTATGCATCTTAAAAGGATCTTAAAATACTGTCTTATAGGTAGCAAATATATTTCAGAAAAATAGTCTTCAACTAAATATGTAAAATAGTCTTGAAAGTTTACTGTTTCTCTACAGCCATAAGGTATCACTCTGTGTTGTGTTTGCTAGGAATTTTGTTTTAGAAGTATTCACATCTGGACAGTATCTCTCCATTCAACTTGAAAATGATGGTGATAACCTTAGCCACAGGTATTTGCTACATACTAAAGAGGAATGGGGCCTGGGAAAGCAAAATATTTAGGAATATCATACAGTGCTGCCTGTGACTTTATGACTTCAGACGTGGCAGATTTTGGAGCAGAGGGAGAGAAGGTCCATCTGCAGAGACTGAACTTGGGAGCTTTTTATCTTCCCCTCCCCTGCCTCCTAAACTGTTTGTTTTTGTTTTGGTACTTAATCATTTTTGACATCTCTCCTTGGAGATTCATGACTGGTTTGGTGACTCAGTAATCTGGATTTTTTATCTGCCTGATTTTCCAGGGCCTCAGGAGAGATGCTGGATATGCCTTTCATCCCAGCATAATCAGATTGACAGTGAAGGTCTTCTCAGCGCTCCACAGAGTCTAGAATCCTGCTACTGATAGCAGCCAGCAATGAGCCATTTTCAGAATCTGGCATAGTTTATTGATCCTGAACTATTCATTAGTTAAAAATACTTGGGAAAAAAAATAGAAAATGATTAATTCATGCCTGTATTTTTCAGTTAACTCATGGCTGCATTGAGAGCCAGGATGCTTTGATGGAAAAAATCTTTTGCTAATAAGCAAACTAATAAGCACACTTCTTTCTATGAAATTAAGGCACAGCATCTGGTCAAGTTCATTATTGTTATCTTGCTTTGTAAATTCAATTTGATTTTGCTTCTGTGTTCATGGTGTAGCCACATATTTATACTCTACTCTCCATGAAAGCCAAGCAGAGCAGGAGTCTGGTTTATCCCTGGCTGTGATATCAATGCAGTCTGTACTGTAATTCCTTTATTGCCAGAATACTAACCAGCATTTTTAGGAGATTAGCTTCTCTAGATAATCAGCTTTGAAACCGATGTCAGAGCTAAATGTGACAGAAATTGCTGTCAGTTAAAACGAGCTGAAAATATTTCGTAAGGAAAATTGGACAAATACTGAGAACATCCTAACTACAATACTGTGCTCTGGGTAGCATCCACCAGACATATCATCTATGGAATACTGGGCAGCAACTTTAGAAGAAAAAGTGACCCTTTTTTTCTCTCATGAGTCAAGAAATCGATATACACTTATGGATTCCTGGCTGGATCTGTAAAAGCTACTAGAAATTAGCCTGTAAAAAAAGAGTCAAATTGTTTTTTCCCATCTTTGGCCATACATTTTTTCTGTTACAATGCTTAGGACTGGTTGCACTTCATGACCAGTGCATGCAACTCTAACCATGCTTGTTTCCCTGCTGACTCTCATGAGCTCATACCAGCATTTTGGGTTGGTGTCGGCCTGAAATCTGCCTAGAGAAGACTTGTGGTTTCCAGGAGGTGCAAGGATCTGACATTTGACCTACTCTTAAGATTATGCCTGTGCAGGTCTTCAGCAATTAATGGACTCTCATTTATCAGGAGGGGAATATCTAATGTCATTGCCAATCAGTGCCAGGCAGGGTAATGGTAGCAGTAGTCTTTTAAAATAGTCGTCTTAGAAATCCTTCAGGTTCCTTTGTGGTTTAGTTCCTCCATTCTTATCTGCAGCATTTCCAGGCTATGTGAAAGGTGTTTTTAAAGCCATCTAAGAATGTTCCCAAGGAAAAGAGCCTCTTTCACCACTGCTTCATCTCAGAAAAGTTGCAGGCTCCTGGTGTGGTGATGGACTCGGTTTGTGCAGTCTTGGAAGGCTGGGAAGGCAAAGTGCTGCAGAGATCGGAGCTCTGTGGAAGTGGCATCCCTAGGACTTGAGACTGAGAATGCTTCTGCTAGTTATATCATGAATGTTTGATGCTGAATCATCATCATTTCCCTCCGCTGTTTCTTTCCCCATAGATCTGGGGTGATTCTGACAAGCATGTCAATAACTGTATTCTTACCAAATCTGAGACACTGTGAGTGGTAATGGTAATGTAACATAACAGGGAGAAGCCCTTTTGAAATATTTTCCAGGTAAGAGTAGAGGGTATTTGATTTTTAGCCCATTATTCCAAATAAACAAACAGACATAGGGATCTGTGTAGGCAACTGGAGAAATTTACTCTTTTCCCTACATTTGCTGGGGGTTTTCTCGAGCTCTTCTTCAAACCCTGTTTTTTCTCCACATTTTTCTTTTTCCAAGTCCCATGTGATAGGACTTGGAAAGACAAGTCCCATGTCTTTTTACTAGGCAGAGTAAAAGCCTGGGTTGAATAGGATTCCAGTGAAAAGAACCCCCTTTGCAGAGGACTGAGGAACAGATGATGTGAACACCTTAGGGTTCCTGGGTTTTTGCAAAGGCAGAAATAGCTGGTTAGAGCCAAGTAGTGATGCTTCCCTTATAATACAATCTAATTCCCTAAGGAAATGCTCTAGGGGGACACATCTGTGGCCCCAGGGGATGCATTTGCTCCTTTACTTGTTCTAAAGAGTTGATTGATTGTATTAGAATATAGATAGATCCAATGAGGCATCAGAATGAAAAGCTCTTCAATTTGGCCACTTAAACAGAGATTAAACGTCCTTGCTTTAAAATGAAATGAAGCCAAAGTGCCAAATTGCACTGGCCATTTGGATAATCTTGAAATAAGAGATGTTATCTGATTGGCAAAGGAAGAATGATCTATGAGAATAACAGGAGAATTTATCATAAAGAATCCAATAGTTTGAGAACCCTGTGTAAACTAGCAAACTCCCTGTAAATTAACTGCAGATAAGGTGGTTTTCCTTTCTTTTTAGAATGTAGCCTATGATTTTGGTACTCAATGTACAAAGCTTGTTATTTTCCCTCTATATGTATTGAATACTATTGAATGTATATATATCTATATGTATGACATACATATAGATACATGAATATTATACATCAACACTATAGGAAAAAATACATACAAATGTCTATGTATATTTAGTACATATACATCTCTATAACTGAATAAATGGAGATGCCACTTCACAATTACTTAGGGAATTGAGATGTATTGCAAAGAAGAGAAACTTAACAGAGTGGTGTTTCAATGGGGTAAATTTTGTTCCTCTCAGAATCAAGTGCATTCACAGAGCCCTGGCTGGTCTGGCTGGCAGGCTCCAAGAGAGAAATGTCCTTCAAAGCATGGCAGTGGCTTCCTGCAGCATGTGGGGGACATGCACAGCTTGCACCCAAAGGCAGGTTGGCAATTCAGTGCCATCTGTAAAATCATCCACATCAGAGCCCACCCCATATTTGAGGGTGGCTGAGCACATGTGCAACATGTGCCCCTGACCTAGTGAAAGTTGTCCCTGCTCATGGCAGGGGGCTGGAACAGACGAGCTTTAAGGTCCCTTTCAACTCAGGCCATTCTGTGATTCTGTGATCTGATTTTATGAATTAAAGTGTGCTCACAAGCAAAGAGTTGAGGAGCTGAAGGCAAACTCTTTTTCTTTCCTCTTCCTCCACCCCCTTGTTTTCCTTTTCTTGGATTTTTTTGTTTGTTTCTTTCTTTTCAGTGTTTAATATATTTGAGGATGAGCATCTATGTTGAAACTGTTCTGCGTCATTCTGTTTCTCCTTAGATAGCCAGCACCAGCTCAGTGGAATCAATGCCAGGAGCAGATGGTGGTAGTGCATTAGGAGGGGTGAGTAATTTGAAGCTAATACTTCAGTCAGAACAGTGTTGGGAGGTGGGTTACATTTGTTTAGTAGCAGGAAAAAATAATCATACTTCAATATAGGTTTTATAGGGTTTATATCCTGCTGTCTGTGGCCTCAGCTGTGCTGTCATTAGTTTCCTGGCTAAGTTATGCCTGTAGCTACTTGCCATTTGCAGCATCAGGGAATCTGGATCCTGCTCATATGTGTCACAAAAACCAGGAAATAAACCCTCCAACCAATTTCCTGGGTTAGAAAGCTGACATTACTTTACTAACAGTGCTGGGTGTGTGGGCATTTCTCCTCAAGAGACTGCCTAAAGCAGCAGAACTCATTCGTCCAGTAGCAGATATATGCTGCATGCGCATCAGAGTTGGCTCCTTCAGTTTGTAGCACTGGCTTTGGAGAGGGGGAGGTTTGTGTGGGCTTTTGTTGTTTGCTTGGTTTTTGTGGGTTTTTTGTGGGGATTTTTAGTGGGTTTTTTGTTTGGTTTTGTGTGCATGGGTTTAAATTGTGATATGGAGCTACACTGCTTGCTTGAAGGGAGAAGGGCAAAATGATGCCAGGAAACCTATCTGATTAAAGCTGTTGCATTGTGCAACTCAGGATTTCATCTCCAGAACCAAACTTTGAGTAACACTTTGTCCACAGTATGCTTTCCATGTTTCTGCTAGTGCAGAGGAGGAGACGATAGTACTTTCGTCTGTCTCTGGCCTGTAAAACATTGGCTGCCATGAAAGCAAAATATGCTTTCAAAGGTATTATTTATTTTGCTCAGTAAAACGGCTATGACTGCTGCTGAGTCAAACCCGAGGGTTTGAGTCCTTAATAAGGTCTATTTTTTTATCACTCTAATCTCTCTCTTCTAGATTAAAAGATTTTCAGGAAATGCCTAGGGTCAGTTGAATTTATTGAAAATTAGCCTCAACAAGAACAACCAACCACCAAAAATACCCTTACCTGTAGCAGGAAGATTCGTGCAATAGGATTTTATGTATGGGCATGACGATTTTAGTGACAAAGGAACCACTTAGCACCTCCTCCAGACCTCTGGCCATGCTTGGAACCTTCTGGTAGAGTGCACAGTGTCAATGCAAAGCTGTTAAACAAGCCAGCAACCCAACCTATACAAAAACCAAGTTATAGGTGTTTGCGATTAATGTGCTCCTCGCTGTTTACTTTTTGTTCTCACTTCATATTTTCACTTAACAATTTTTCTTTTATTTATAGTTAGTTTTGTCTTAGCGTTTTTGTGCCTTGAGTTACAGATGCTGTATTTAGTGAGCTACTTAAAAAAAAAGATGTTTTATAGTATTAAAAAAACCCAAACCCACATAAAAATTATGGTTGGTCTTAAGTATCTTCAGGAAATGTAAATTTTATTTGTAATTAAATAAAAAAACTTGTATCTTTTTAGTTGATTATAAATAGTTGTGTCAGTGATTTGCATAGAATATTTTGATATGTAACAGCTCAGTGGGAGCACAAGCAATAAATCATGTGTTCTCAACAACTTCACGTGCAAACCACTTGGTGGTGGTGGTGGCCAGCAAACTGGGAGCGCCTTCACGTGCCTCCCCAGCCTGCTTGAGAGGCTTCTGGGATGGTAACTCTTTGCTGAATTGTCTTGCTGCTCTGCACTGTTAGCACAGGTTATGCTCAAACTTTTGTGCGCAGGAGGAAATAGGAGCCTGTGGAAAATGTCTTACACGTACTCTTGCATATATAATGTTGAAATGTAGAGAAACAAACTAAAAGATTACAAAGTACGAAAGTTGCTATATAATTTAAAATTATTTTTCACTTACATTAAGCATTTCCAGAAGCACTTGGTTATGTTCTACCCCATTGTGGGTTGCTCCAGGTAGTTAATTTATGAATGGAAAATACAGCTGTAAGAGCATGAGAAGGAAAAGAGTTGAAACTGCCTCACAGCTTATGTGTCTGCTCATATAAGAGTCTTGTCAGACTGCATCTTCACATCTCCTCCCCAGCAAGGGAGGAAAGTTTACAACACACTCACAAAGTCATCATGTACCTTGAAAAAGCAAGAGGTGAGTGCTGGAAGGGAAGCTTTTCTTGACACACCCACCTTGGCCATTCCTCCACCTCCTTACTGACAGACAGGGAGAGGAGATTGCTCTGTGGCCATAAGGAGATGAGTGGGCAGAGAGGGGCCGAGACCACATAATGTCCCCCCAAGACCCCTGATGGTTGAGCCAACCCTCCAGCTGAGGCAAGCAGCAGAGTCATGCAAATTCTTTCCTAAAATGGTGTGAACCCCAAAGAGGATCTTTGTCAGTAGAACTCTATGAACAATTTTGCCCTTTTTCTTCTTACTGTTTTTTTAATCATGTATTGTACTTTTCATTTCAGAGTGATTCCTCTAGGAAATCTTCCAAATCCAAGCGAGACAAAGAGAAGCAGTCTTGTAAGAGCTGCAGCGAGAGCTTTAACTCCATCACGAAGAGGCGGCACCACTGTAAGCAGTGTGGGGCAGTAAGTATCCCAGCACGCCCAGCTCTTGAGTTTCTTCTGCAGGGACCTTTGAAGACGATCTTGTACTTTTTCGGTGCAGGGACTAAAACACATTCTGGTTCATGGCAAGTCATTGACAGAGCAGGTTTTTCCACTTGCTTTACTCTCTGGGTATCAGGGGTGAAAAGAGTAAACTGGAGCAAGGGTCCTAGTTTGTGCTGGTTTAAAGGGAAATTCAGTGCCTCAGTGGACAGAAAGAAAGGTGGTGCCTTTCCTGGGGGTGACCGTGTGTCTGGGGAGGGGGTGGTAGTTTGTTTGCAGAAGCAATGGCCTTAAGACAGCCTCACTTCACCCAGACAGCAGCTCGTCTAAAATGAACAGCTGAAGATGCAGTATTAAAGATTAAGCTATTAGAGAGCAGCAAAGGAGGACAGCAAAGATGGCAAAGTGAGGCCATGTGAGGAACAGCTGAGGGCACTACTTCTCTTCAGCCTGAAGGAGAGGAGGCTGAGGGGATACTCACTGAGGTGAGGGAAAGGAGGGGCAGGCTCTGATCTCTTTCTGTGCATCTCTTTCTAGGACCTGAGGGAATGGCCCGAAGTTGTGTCAGGGGAGGTTTAGGTTGGATATTAGAAAGAGGTTCTTCCCCCAGAGAGGGGTCAGGCACTGGAACAGGCTCCCCAGAGAAGCAGTCCCAGTGCCAAACCTGCCAGAGCTCCAGGAGGGTTTGGGCAACACTCTCAGGCACAGGGTGTGACTCTTGGGGATGCCCTGTGCAGGGCCAGGAGCTGGACTTGGTGATCCTTGTGGGTCCCTTCCCACTCAGCATACTCTGTGATTCTGCGTTTCTTTCCCTAAAGGAAGGTTGTACAAAAGTGGTTTCCTCCTGCTTGAAAAACCAAAGAAAATCCATCCCAGAAAGGCAAGGCTGGGTTACTGAAGGCCCTTAGCCACCTCCCCTAAAGCCATTTATTGATGACTGAATTCCCCCCCCTTTTTTTTTTCCTGTAAATCATAACCATGGCAAAGATGAGATGGATTTCTTCAAGATGACTTGAAACCTCATTCAGTGTTCCTAATGTAACTAAAAGTAATGTTATTTAAACAGTGTTAGTCATTTGAAGTGGAGATAAATTTTCAGCTGCAGAAAGAGCTAAATGTATAGTTCAGATATTTAAAGAAACCTCAGTCTCAGTAATTTAAATTGCTGTGGAGAAGTCATTTTTATCCTATAGCTGGGATTTTCAACCTTCTGGGTTTGTTTTATTAATAATTGCTTAAATCATGAAATACATTTCTGGGGATTTAAAATATCCCATTGCAAAGTCAGTGTTACTAAAGAAATGAAATAATGGCTTTCTCCCAGGAACAGAGAGATAACAAGAATTACATCATTAATGATTTATTGTTAAACCGTTGTTCATTGTGCAATGCCTCGTAGTGTGGCAAAAACTTCTGAATTAAAGAAGTTAATTTGTCTTAAGGAAAGACTATCATGTTGCTAAAAATGCTGTCTTGCTTTTATTTGGGTAACACTTCCTGAATTAAGGCACTCCTCGTCATACAGTAATTAAGGTCTTGCAGTGAACCATATAACAACACATATGTGTGCTGTGGGTTTGTGGTTATCACTGTACAGAAATGCAGAATGGATGTCCATCAGGCTGACAAACTGGGGACAGCTTCTCTTCCCGGAGCAGGTGTATTAGAGACAAATTTTTAGCATGAGCACAGATTCTGGAGCTGCAGATCCAGCATTGTTTCCAAGCACTGGCTCCTTGGGCCCAATGTGCCACTGCATGCTCTTGGCAGCTGAGGCAGACAAATAATTTTTAATGGATAATGTATTGGACTGTGTTCTTAAAATAGTTGGTGCTTTCTGGATTCCTCAGCTCTCCAGGATGTCCTTGATTCATGAGGAATGTCAGCCCCTTTCACTCTGAAAATCAGTCCCTCTTAGACCATTAAAAAGCACTAATTGCTTCATCAACTTAAGCTCTTTTTGACTTATAAAATCTTATTAGAAAAGACAAGAAAAGCAAACTTTCATTATGTTAGTCATACAGTATTTCCCCAAAGACATAAGTTTTTAATTTGGTATTTTGGTGTATGGCATGGGATCACAAACACGTTACTTATTAATGGAGGTAGATATAGTGAATATTATACTGGTCTTGCTGTCTTATGTTTACATTAACTTTCATAGAATTTTGCTTTACTAACAACGATTCTGCAAGTCAATCTCTTTGATAAAGGGTTGTGTTTTAAACATGACTAATGAAACACCATCTGTCTGTTACAGGTGATCTGTGCAAAATGCTCCGAGTTTAAGCCACTTGCAGATAACAGCCGCCACAATCGAGTGTGTAAAGAGTGTTTCCTGCAGCTCCCAGCAAGCCCCTGCAGCCCTGGGTTGGAAGCACCTGGGGAACAGAAGAAAAGACTAGCTGCAGAGGTACAGTCTTTGGCTAAGAAGCTTTGTGAGGCTCTTCTCTTTATTTTAGTGTATTTATTAAAAACTAATCAAATTGGTTTTCTTTTCTACCCCCCCCCCATGGTATTTAATCCTCTGGCCTATAACTCCTATTGAACACACCTGCAGCCTGGATGCTCTTTGTAGATGGTGAGCGTTCATCATAGGATGCTGATCACACAGGCATGCAAACAGGTTTGGCAGTTAAGCTTCAGCTTCCAAACTTTATCAAAAAAGAAGGAAAACCCTCTGACTTCTTTTTATTATGATGTATTTCCAGTCTTGAGCTGTGCACAGTAACTTTTCAAAAAATAAGCTCTGTTTTTTCACTTTTAATTCCATGTAGCAACTCTGTTGCTTGGGGGCTTTGTCAGCTTTGTATCCAAACACATCCAAGATCTCAGCAACAGGAGTGGGGTAAAGCTGCAGGTCCCCCTTGCCCTGCCCTGAGCTGCCAGGTCTGCAGAGTGCAGAGAAAGTTCTAGATCTGGAACCTGACCCCATCAAAACCTGCAGATGTGGTATCAGATATTCCTCTCTGTGGCAGGGGGGTGGAATGAGACGGTCTTTACAGTCCCTTCTGACCCAGCCCATTCTGTGATTCTGTGATATATGCTCCAGCTGTGTCCACACCTCTTCATGGGTGCCAATACAGTCTGTGGTATCTCATGACAAACTTTGCAGCACTGTTTCAGTAGGAAAAGTTTCAGGGGCAAACCTGCATCTACACAGAGAAGAGAGAGCCCTGTTAATCAAAAAAGCCAGGAGGCAAATCGGTGAGATGGGACCCATGGTTTTACTTCAGAAAGCAGATTATGGCAAAAAGCTGTAAAAACCCCAACAAAAGTGTCATTTTTCTCTCCTCTACTCAGGCTGCTAGTTTTTTGTGGG
>VZUA01041023.1:5204-18827 GCA_013401035.1 Horornis vulcanius
ATAAGGGGAAGGGCAAGAAAAGGGAAAAAAAAAAAAACGGCGGGGGCAGCTCTTTACAGCTGGAGCCAAAAAATCTGGAGGACACGAAACTTGGAGCGGGAGGTGGAGGAGGAGAAGGAGGCGAGGGCCTCCCACCCGCCCGAGCCCCGGCGGTCCCGGCCCGCAGCCTCTTCGAAAGATCGGTCCGGGCCAATGGGCGGGAGCGGGAGGGCGGCGGGACAGCCGGGATTGGCGCTGCGGCTCGGCTGATCCCGCTGGGAGAGCCCNAGATTAATAGGGGGCGGGGGGGGTGGGTGGAAGGGGCCGAGCTTCCCTCAAAACACAGGGTTATGTGCGAGGATAAAGTGCATCAGTGCGGGGACAGCCAGCCTAGGGGGCACTTCCGAGCAGGCGGAGAGAAGCGAGAAACAAAGAGAAAGGAGGACATGAGCGAAGGCGAAGGGAGGGAGCAGGGGATCAGCTGAGTTCAATCCCGCCAAGAAAGCTCTTCCCCTCCGGCACATCCCTGAGAGGCTCAGGGACAGGTTTCCCCCCCTTCCCTTCCCCTCTTTGGTCAAGAAGACAAAGAATCGAGTGGCCCCATGGGGAAAGGGGGTGAGCAAGGGGGGGATTCGGGGGAGCCGGCGGCGCAGATCCGCTTCTACACCTGGGAGGAGATCCAGAAGCACAACCTGAGGACGGACAAGTGGCTGGTGATAGAGCGAAAGGTTTATAATGTCACCAAGTGGGCAAACAGGCACCCGGGGGGGCAGCGAGTGATCAGCCACTGCGCCGGCGAAGATGCCACGGTAAGGACCGACCCCCGCGGCTCTCCCGGCTCCAGCAGCATCCTCTGACAGCTCTTTCCCTCCCCGAAGGGAGCCAGCTGCCTGCTGTCCCCTGTCCCCGTCTCCCCAACGCCTGCTGGACACCCGGCTCAGCCCTTTCGCTGCTCCCAGCTCGGTCCGAGAGGATGCAGGTCCCCCTCTGGAGCCGTGGTGTCTGGAGGATGGGTTGGTAGGGATTGCTCTGCTTAAATCCTTCTAGTTTGCCTTTGTGTCCTGCTTGTACCATGCCTCGAGCCCTGGATTCGGGAGCAAGGTGTCCCAAATCTCCCCTTTTCCAGTGCGGAGCTTGTGACATGCGGAGTCACACAGCCAAGCACGGGGAGGGTTAAACAGAGGCCAGGCTGTGTCTCAAAGTTGATTCTGTGAGGAGGCTTTAAAACAAGGAGCTTTTTAGCTTTTTTTTCCCCAGGAGAAAATTCTCTGGAGAATTTGGTTACAGGTTGCTACAGAAAAGAGGAAAAAAAAAAAAAAAAAAAGCAGCAAACCATTTGCTACTGCTCCAGCTGCTTCCTCGCTGGGTTCAGCCATCTCTCAGGTTTCAGCAATGTAAAAGATAAGAAACCAAACAACAACAACAACAAAAACCCCAACCTTGAAACAGGAACAAATTAGAAATAAATTGTTTGTTGTCTGGAGTTCCCCTTAAAACCACCTTCCTCAGAAGTGCATCCAGAGAGCATGTTCTCCCCTCAGGGCGTGTTAATGAAATCCAAGCTGCCTCTGAGCTCTTTCCAAAACGTGCAGAGACCAAGCAGGAACAAGAACTGATGGTCTCTCATGGCTCCTGACACCTTAGCAACAGGAGGCTCCATGTGTGACAAAATTATTTGGCAGAACCTTCCCTTTCCATGAGCCCCCGTTTCCCTGCGTCCTGTGGTTATTTTCCATTATTTTCCTTGAAGCACTGAGCTGCATTTTGGCCCTTCTGTCCCTTTTCAGTAAATCCTTTGAATGAACAGCTTTCTCCCTCAGAAAGATGGGCTAGGTTTTGCTTTCAACTGCTTAAACACAGAGCTGCTGAAACAGGAGGAGTTTGACTCCTATGCCCAAGAATTTAACTCCAATATCTCCATTAGCAACCAAAAAGCATCTGCTACTGCAGTTATCTGGAATCCTTGAAAGGGAGGCTGAAACACAGGTTGCTGGTTCCAGGATTGCTGGTTCTCCTCCCACATCCCCACCCTACACTGGATCCCTTAAAATGGCCTTAAAAATGCTCTGAAATTGTTGAATCACTGCTCCAAGCACTGAACCAGGGCTGGCATCAGTTTTGCAGCTTCTCAGTGGTGAACAACCACTTACAGCCAGAAAACCCTCTCTCATTCAGGGGAAGAAAGGCTTGGCCTTGACCCTGTGTGGGTTTAGATTGGATTTTAGGAGGAAGTCCTTCCCTGTGAGGGTGGGGAGGCCCTGCACAGGTTGTTCAAAGAAGCTGTGGCTCCCCATCCCTGGAAGTGTCCCAGGCCAGGTTGGAATGGGGTTTGGAGTAACCTGGTCTACGGAAGGTGTCCTTGCCCATGGCAGGGAAATGGAATGAGATGGTTTTTGAGGTCCCTTCCAACCCAAAGCATTCCATGGGCCTCTGATTTTTTTAAACACAACATCCGAGTCTGGGCCAACCTGTTCCGGAGTCACCTCATGCACAGAGCACAAAGGCAGGGACACTTTGCAGTGCCTCTGTCCCAGAGGTGTTCGGGGATGTAAAAGAAAATCCTTGTACTGACTGCTCTAAGCACTCCCAGTGCTCGAGTACAGCTCATATCTCAATTATACAAAGTTTTTTTTTTTTTATTTTCACCAAAAGCAGCTGGAATAATTCCCACATCCCATAGAACACTTCAGCTAATTTGGTCAGTAGTTCCAAAGTTGAGAGGTCAAGTGCCAATATCACACAGCATTTCCCAGGGATTATCTTTTCCCTTTAGCTTTTTATCTCCTGCAGTACTGAACTGAGAACAATTCCAAAATTCAGGTGCTATCTTGTATTTGGGACCTATTAGTACAGGAGCTTCATGAGATATACATAACAAAAATCCAATCCTTCCATCATTTGCAGGATCTCCAGGCAGTAAGCACCCAATCAGACTTCCAAAGACTTTTTTATTCTCAGCAGTTAATACTGAATCAACATTTTTAACACTCCTTATGTGTCACCCTCTCTCTCTTTCCCTTTCTTCCCCTTTTTTTTCACACAGAACTGCAGAGCCTTGCAGTAGGCACAGTCAGCTATTCGCTACCCTCCTCATTCTGCTTTTTCTTCCTCTTTCACATCTTCTGCAAATTGTTCCAGAGAGGGAAACCAGGAACCAGAGTCAACATTTCAGTGACACATTTCTGGGTCCAGATTTCTATTGATTTTGGTGGACTTTGAGCCCGAGGTCGTTGCCTGGCATTTTTGAATTCCAGACTTTTGAGGGAGGGCAGCTCCCAGGAGGGTCAGCTGGACATAGGGAGTACTTTCCAGTCTGCTCTTTATCTTTAGAGCCAGGAGGAAGATATTACTTGGTCCCTACAACTGTTAGGCAATGGGACAAAGGTGGAAAGGCTGGAGCATGGTTCTCCTGACTCCTGTTTTTAATGATTTTTTTTTCCATGCTCTCTTAGCACTTCATGGAACCAATCTTTCCTGTTCTCCCAGGTGAATTCCAAGAGCTGACTCCAGTTCTGTGCAGCAAGGAAAGGGCAAGGACAGAGTGAGGGTTTCTGATCTGGGTCAGCTTTCTGTCCCAGCTGCTATCCTTGGGGTTAAAATTCCAACTGTACCATGTGAAAGGATCTGACCAAGACCTCACTACAAGCATCAGGCACCTGGTGGGATACAGGCAGACAAAAATATGTGGAAAGGGGAAGGAATTGAGAAAGAGCCAGATAAACTCATGAATGCCAGGATCAAAATGACTACACAAACAAGGCATTATTCTTCTGAAAAGGCACCACTTTTTCCTCAGCTGTTTTACTGCTAGGATCTACAGGCCTGGCCAAAACAGCCAGGAGTATTTTTTGTGTTTGCAGTCATATCCAGCTTCAGTCACCACAGTCACCCCCTCTCTTGACTTGCCTCCAGGAGCAGACTTTCCAAGGGTATTTATATCCTACGAGGGATTTGCACAAATTCCCCTCTGCCTACCTTCTAAGGGAATTAACAGGATTTAAGTATTTAGTTGCTTAGAAAGAATTTCTTGAGGTGCCTTTCACCATATGGCTGGATGCCATCCCAGGTCTCACCGTTCCCAGGACAGCAAATTCATCAGGCTTTAGTGGAATTAATGTCCCAAAAAGTGATCACAGAGCTGGAGGTCACCTGGGCCCCCCTCTTCCACAGGTTCCACAACTGCTGGAGGTGGGTGGGTGGGAATAACACAGTGAATAGGAAGCACATCTTATTCCTGGATCTCACACAGTCCCTCCTGTTTCCACTCCAGGATGCATTCCAGGCCTTCCATATCAATCCCACCTTGGTGCAGAAGTTTCTCAAGCCGCTTCTTATTGGAGAGCTCGCTCCAGGGGAGCCCAGCCAGGACCGAGACAAAAATGTGAGTATTTATTCCTCAGCTGGGGTTCAGGGTGGCTATTCCCACCATTTTTTTCCCTCTTGGGATGCTCTCCAGAGAGGGAGAGAAGTTCTCAGTGACTGAACCTCTCCATGTAGAGTACTTTCATCCTATCGTGGGTCCAAGTATGTGTGGAAAGGAGGCGACACTTTTGGCTGTACAAACCTTTTCTTTCCCACAGAGCCACCAACAGCCAATTTCTGGCAGCCCATTCCAGGCACCCAAGCTGGACTGAGCCCACCCTGAAGGGAAATGGGAACTGAGACATATGGAAAGGGAAATGTGCACCAGCTCTGGTGACTGTGGTCCCTTCTGCTGCTCCTTTGCTGGTGACCAAGCGCCAAAACACAAGTCCCCAGATGTCTCATTTTGGTGGCCTTGCTAAGGAACAGCAGCCAGTGCCCATCATCAGGGCAGCTCTGTATCCCTGCTCATCCATTATTCAGGCCCAGAGCACGGCACAACTGGCTCTGGCCAGGAAACTCAATCCTGCCCCGTTGTTTGTGGCTGGCCATGATTGTGATATATCTGTGTCACTCACAATAGAGGGGACAATGCTGGCACCCAGTGACCCAGGAATGCTTCTCATGGATGGCTGCACAGGAGCTGGCCCTTTGACTGAATGGATGACGGGTGATAGCGGGCGCTCATCAGAGCTCTGGAAATAGGCACAATGGCACTGAATTCCATCTTGCTCCAGCTTCTCCTTAGTGCTTAGGAAGCTCATTCAGACAGGAGCCATCAGCTGATGTGACACTCAACAGAGCTTGGGTTACTCTCCTGGCTCCAGGTCCAAAAGGTCAGGATGTGGGTTCTGACCGGCCAGGATGTTTATTCGTAGGAACACGGGGCAAAAAGCTGGAATGTGGAGCCAGGGCCCTTAGCATGGAGTTCATCCTTCCTCCATCCATCCCACAACTCAGTCAGGCTCACTTCCAAGCCTCACCCTGCTCTTGCCCGTCCTGTTGCAGTCCCAGCTGGTGGAGGATTTCCGGGCCCTGCGGAAGACAGCGGAGGACATGAACCTGTTTCGAGCCAGCCCCTTGTTCTTCTCCCTGTACCTGGGCCACATCATTGCCATGGAAGTTTTGGCTTGGCTCATGGTTTCCTACTTCGGGACCGGCTGGATCACAACCCTCATCCTTGCCTGCATCCTTACAACTTCCCAGGTGACAAAGAGAGATCTTCCTCACCCTCCCAACGTGCCCTCCATCTCCATTTCTTTCCTGCTTAGCTCTGATTCCCAATAGCTTCCTAAATATTTGATTTCCCCTCATTCCAGGCCCAGGCAGGGTGGCTGCAACATGATTTCGGACACCTCTCTGTCTTCAAGAAGTCTTCCTGGAACCACATTGTCCACAAGTTTGTCATTGGACACCTGAAGGTAAAGGGAATTATGGAGCCAGAGAATTATGGGAATGCATCACTTTGGCCATGGCAGAGTAGGAATGGGAGGCTCTCAACCTTCCCAGAGCGAGCAGAGGCACAAAAAAAGTTGGTGACCATTGCCCATGGAGCAACCTGCAGTAGTGGAAGGTGCCCCTGCCCATGGCAGGGGTCTGGGACTGGATGAACTTTAAAGTCCCTTCCAACCCAAACCATTTCAGGATTTTCTGGGAAGACGCAGTGACCTGTAACCGGCTCAGAGTGTATTTATTCCGTGTTCTTTCAACACGGATGATCCTTAGGGATCCCTCTGGAAGCAGCAGTCTCATGGCAACCAGCAGCTCCACCACTCCCTGCTTGCTGCTCTTTCCAAAACAACTCCCACTTTGGCCACAATCTGAGCCGCATCACTTTAGTTCCTATAAATGATTGAGTAATCCCACCTTGGGAGCAGCTCTCCATGGATGAAAACTCCTTCTTCTCCTTGCCCAGGGTGCCTCTGCAAACTGGTGGAACCACCGCCACTTCCAGCACCACGCCAAGCCCAACATCTTCCAGAAGGACCCCGATGTGAACATGCTGCACATTTTTGTCCTGGGAGACACGCAGCCCATTGAGGTAAGGAAAAGTAGGGAAAACATGGAAAACTACTATCTGAGAGGGCCTCGGAGAGTGGTTGCGCAAATCCAGGAGTTGGCTCCCATTGTTAGACATGACTTACACAGGCAGGACTTCCAGGAATGCTAGAAAGGAAATGCTTAACCCAGGGATTTTGTCTGGCTGTGTTGTCTGACAGGAGTTTGGAGCCAACCCTTGGGCTGAGGAGCAGCACGGGCTCTTAGTTCCCAATCCATTTCCTTTCTCCTGACCACAGGGGAAAGTGTCCTGAGTTAACTTGGGAAAAATAATGCAGATGGGATTGGAGAGAAAGCAAAAAGCCACTAAAGGCCACTTCATCCTGCTGGCTTGAAGTACCAGGATGGGGGGGGAGGTGGGCAATACAATGTTCCTCAGTATTCCAGCAGGAACATTTCAAAACTGACCTGCCATTTCCTTAGCAAATATCTTCCAGCATCAAGTTCAATTTTAATTTTAATTCAATCTACCCCTCCAGAGCCAAAACATTTGCTGCCTGCTTATAAAAACCTACCCAAAGCACTTAAAGCATGGCGTTTTTCACAATGGAACAAGGATTTCTAGTTTTAAAAACAAAACCCCAAGAAAATGGACAAGCAGCAAAGACAACACAGGGAAATAAAACATAAAAAATGGTTTTTCAGCCAGAATTTGTATTATTGAGAAAGAAGACCATAGAAGACTTAAAGGAAAACCTAAACATTTGCAATAACAAGGAAAACTGGATTTCCACCTCAAAATACCTGATATTAGGCCAGAATCAGTCTATCCCAATATTCTCACATTGGTATAAAATCCTTTTCCAAATGATGCCAAGCACACAGCCTTGCAGAATGCAGCCCAGAGGGAATAATGTGCCTGATTTATGGGTGTTATAAGCTTTCCCTTTGAAAAAAATCAGATTTTAGGCCTATCACATTCATATTAGTAAAGATGGAGGTGCTGGCAGCCCTTCTCACAGACACAGGGATGGCATAAGGCGAAGTGCATCAAAATTCCATCAAGTAAATAGAAATTATCTTTAAAAATTGAGTTTACACCTAACACAATGACAAAGTCAGGATATTTAATCACAAATCTCTTCTTACCCGCTGGTGGGAATTCAGTCAAAACTCCCTGGTCAATAAATTAAGAATTTTTACAGAGAACCCGCTTTTACCTGGGCATGTCCCGATCCCAGGCTGAGCTGTCTCTTTGTGTCCTGCAGTATGGCAAGAAGAAGCTGAAGTACCTGCCTTACAACCATCAGCACGAGTACTTCTTCCTCAGTGAGTATCCACCCTCCTCTCTTCCCTTTTCCTGGAATGCCACTTGTCCTTTCCAGCCCTCACTGTGTGAGCAGAGCAACTCCTCAAATCCCAACTCATCCCACCCTTCCTCAGGACCCTGTGCAGGTCCCAGGATCAGCTCAGGGATATCCAAGCACCTGGAACCCTGTAAAGCAAGGGAACAGCCGAGGCTGGGAATAACCTCCATGTGAGAGGCTCCATGGAAAAATTGCACGTTCCGAGTTCCATGGAAGCAGTCCCTCATGTCACACACCTTCCCACCCCTCTGATGGCCAAACCATTTCCCTTTGCCTTGCAGTCTTCCCGCCTCTGCTCATTCCCGTGTATTTCCAAATCCAAATCATCTCGACCATGATCAGGCGCAGGTTCTGGGCGGTGAGTGAAACATTCCCTCCATCCTTACGGGGTCTGGCTGGAAACCGGAGCAGAGAGGGAGGCCAGGGGGCAGGCAGGAATTACCCAGTGCTCCCAACATCACCAGCAAGGACACGTTATCCAAGATGGGCAAAGTGATGCCTGGTGTCTTCTTTGTCCCCCCCAGGACCTGGCCTGGGCCATCAGCTACTACCTGCGTTACTTCATCACCTACATCCCGTTCTACGGCGTCCTGGGATCCCTGTGTCTCCTCACGTTTGTCAGGTAGGGGCTCAAAGGCATCCCTGCTGCTCTCCCATCTCTCCAGTGCTGTTTGAGCCTGGCCTCGGCTCTGCTGTGTTCCACTGCTGCGCTTCCCTGTCAGCATCTCCCAGTTCCAGCCCCTCTGGCACTCTTCCTGCATCTTCCCCTGCCCCATGATGGTCCAGCCAGGATTCTGCCTTTCCTCATTCCCTGATTTCACTCACTGCTGATCCCACTTTGGTCATGGCTGGTCCCTCCCAGAGTGCCTCATCCCACCCCCTTCCCAGCTGACTGCAGAGGTAATTCTGTGCATGCTCCAAGTTGGAAATCAAGCTGGAAAATTTAGCAGAACCAGCCTGTCATTCCCCAAATTTTTGATGAAACTCAAAGTGCAAGAAAAAAAAAAGCAAAATTGCAAAATTGGATCATCTGCTCTTAGTGAAAACGAGCCTGGAACAAGGATGATTTCAATCAATTCCTTGTCAATATCCATCCAATCTCTGCTGCTCCCTGCAGACCCCACTCTAATTACCTAATGTCCCCATGTCCGGTAGAAATTGTCATGATTTTTCCTGGCTTTGCAGGTTTCTGGAGAGTCACTGGTTCGTGTGGGTCACCCAGATGAATCACATTCCAATGGAAATTGATTCTGAGAAGCACAGAGACTGGCTGAGCTCTCAGGTAACTGGGAGGGGGGGAAAAAACACCCCTGACTCACCCCAAAATGGGATTTACTCAAGGCATGTCAGTGTTACCAGCACCCCTTACTAGGATAGAGTGTCTTGTCCATGACTTCTCCCATAAAAGTGCTCTTCCCAGAGCCAGCAGCAATGCTAGGGAAAGACATGGAATTCCAGAGTTCTGGAATTACTTTGAGAATCAAAAGGTTTTCTGCTCCTGAAGGCAAGTCCAGAGCGGGGGTGACTGTGGTGACTGAAGCTGGATGTGACTGCAAATCCAAAAAACATTCCTGGGTGTTTTGGCCAGGCGTGTAGATCCCAGCAGTAAAACAGCTGAGGAAAAAAATCTGACTCTTCATTTTAGAGCCTGTCTTTGTCCTTTTGTTCTGGAAGATGAGTGACTGCGTGCTCCCTTTCCTCTTCTTTATTCTAGAATAAATATATTCTTGATATTTCGGCAGTTCTATCTCCCTGCAAATCCAAGTAAAATGTGTGATGGACAAACCCAATCAAAAATTTGGTTGAATTTTAAGAAAAAATACCTAATTTTATGATCATTAATGGCCAGAATACTAAGAAATATTCTCTGAATATCACACTTAAGGCAAACTAGGCAATAATGACATGGGGATGGGGAAGCTTTGTGTCCATGCATTTTCCTCCTGTTTTCAGCCTTGGTACTTCTGTCAACCCTCTGATCTACAATGGGAGAGGCTGAGATTAAGAGTCTGGGCTTGGGCTGCTACATCACTTCACCCCTAGTGAGAATTTGATTACCTGGGACCCTGAGGGAGGATTAAATCTCCCCTTGCTGCACACAGCAGGTCTAGCAAGGCAGGATCTGCACTCCCAGAGCTCAGGGAAGAGGAATTTCACCCTAATTTTGGGATGAGCCATCCCCAATCCTCACAGTTTTCTCTCTCCCTGGCAGATGGCAGCAACCTGCAACATTGAGCAGTCCTTTTTCAACGACTGGTTCACTGGGCACCTGAACTTCCAGATCGAGCACCAGTGAGTACAGAGCCAGGATCATGAGGGTGCTGCCAGCTGGTCACAGCCCAGGGGAGGGAATTATGAGGTGGGGCAGGATTGTATACCAAGGAAACAGAGTCTCAGACTGCCCAGAGGTGGAAGTTGTGGCTGCCCCATCCCTGGAAGTGCTCAAGCCCAGGCTGGATGGGGCTTGGAGCAACCTGCATTAGTGGAAGGTGACTCTATCCATGGCAGGGCAGGAACTGAATGAACTTTAAGATCCCTTCCCACCCAAACCATTCCATGATAGTCTGCTTCTATTACAGCTGTGACATTTTTCTCTCTTGCTTCAAAACTTTCAGTCTCACAGCTTTAATTTAGGGTTTAATTAGGAGTCGTCATTATCCATCTACCAGTTACAAAGACTGTGGGCTCAAATCCCAACCATCCACCACAGAAAACTCCCCTCCTCTAAAGCACTCCAGTGTTTTTAATAGAGTGTGGGACTGTGTAGGATGCTGGGTACCAGATTCCAGAAAAAATACGGAAAACAGGGCCATATGGACAGTCTGTTGCCAATGGCAACAGCAAATGTAAAAGAAATGGCTTTTAGGGTGAGGCTGGCTGGTTTGGGAGGCAGCTTAGGAAATCTCCATGGAAGAGCATAGTGCAAGGTGCCTCCAAAATCCTTCTTTACCTGCTTCCAGAAGCGGGAAAGCAGGTCACTGGGAATTCAGTTCAGCAAGAAATAATCATTCCCAGAGGAATGGGCGGCCACATCTGAGGCTGTTCCCTCACTCCTGCTGCCCTCTCATTGCACTCGTACTCGTGTCCCTTCTTGCTCAAACTGGCTTTCAGTGTGTCCTGAGCATGGCTTTGCTTTGGGCATGACAGGAAAATCAGTTTTCATCACCTCCTTGAGACAGAGGAGTGTAAAGCAGAGCTATCTCTGTGTCTCCCTTCCTTTGTTTGTGCAGCTTGAGGAGGAGGCACCAACGATGAGCCCATGAGGATGCAAACCCTAATGCTCATCCCTTGTCGCTTGTCTCGTGAGTTTTCTCAGCTTTGTTTTCTCTCTCTCTTCTCCAGCCTGTTTCCAACAATGCCACGGCACAACTTCTGGAAGGTGAAGCCTTTGGTGAAGTCATTATGTGCCAAGTATGGGGTCCAGTATGAGGAGAAGCCTCTTGGGAAAGCGTTCGTAGACATCGTTGGGTAAGGCCCTCCTGATCCCACCTGCAGCTCATTTTTCCAGGGACACCTGATATTTTCTAGCACAGAGGATCCAGGACATGGCAGACCCTTCAGGAATTTGCGTTGTTGCTGTAAAAGTACCAAACACTTGACCTATAGATGGGTACAAACCTGACTGTGGCATTTGGGGACATGGCGGCTCAGCAGTGCTGAGGTTGATCTTAGAGGGCTTTTCCAATCTTAATGATTCTGATTTTTATACTGCCCTGTTCTGACAGCTGGTGGCTCCTGCTGTTGGGAGCTGCCAGCAGATCTCCTGCTGCAAAGTGAGATGAATCAAAAGGGAGCAGGTCAGGTTACAGCCCCTGCCGTGTCCCCTGAGAGCTCTGCCAGCAGAAACAGGCAATTCCCTACAGGCACAGCTGGAGACGAGTCTCACAGTCCTTGTCAACAGCCTCGGTGTTAATGCTGCTGTCTCAGTTCCTCCAAGGGGAATAATTCATGGCAGGGAACATGAGAAAGCTCTGCAGTCCAGGCACCTCCTGCACAAACCACTCTGAGCATGGGCAGATTAAAGCAGGGTGGCCACAATGGGCAGGAGAGCTGGTTCCAAACCTGCTTTTTGTCCTCAAATACAGTCAGGACAGGCCCATGCAGCACCAAGGCACAGTGGAGTGAAGCCTGGAGGCTCCCAGGAGAACTTACAGCCCTTTCCAGTGCCTAAAAGGGCTCCAAAGGAGCTCGACAGGACAAGGGGGAATGGCTTCACACTGACAGAGGGTGGGCTCCGTGAGCATGATCCTATGATTGATTTTAAAATTCAGTAACAGCCTTCATTGCAGGAAAAACACGACAGAGGCAAGATTCCTAAACTTCTCCTTTTCTTCTCACAGGTCCCTAAAGAAATCTGGAGATCTCTGGCTGGATGCTTATCTCCATAAATGATCATGAATCTTTCTGGGGAGGTGTGAGTGACAGGGGGGACAGAGGGACAGAGGGACAGAGGGGACAGAGAGGGGACAGAGGGACAGAGGGGACAGNCACACTTGTGTCTTTTACTCTCAGATCTCAGTCTAAATCCATGGTTGGAGGGGAGTTTCCTGTCTTGTCATCTGCTTCTGGTGCAGGCCCAGGCAACCTGTTTAATCCAGGCAGATTTAAAATGTCCTCCAGAGGGTGGAATGCGAGGCCAGCAGTGCAAGGAACGGAAGGTTGGGAGAGGATGATGATAAATGTTTATAAAAGGGGCATTAATATCTGACCTTGACCTTCTTTTCACAAGATTTGTTCTCATTCTGCCCAAAGCACACAAACCCTGATTCACACCTAAGGGTTTTTAGGTCTCAGCGAGTGTTTGCAATCCAAGGACACCCCAGTCAGCTCATGCCTCTTTCCCATGTTCCTGTGAAAGAGGATTCACATCCCACGGGACTGGCAGCTGCTGGGCTGTGCTTCCAGCCCTGTCCAGAGCCCGGCTCGCTCCTTTCCCTGCCTCCTTCCCTTCTCTAATCATAGCATCCCTTTAGTGCAAGCTGTGACTCTGGCCCTGCCCAGCTAACCCCTAACCATAGCAGGGTTAATGTATCCTAAAAACACGGGTCAGTCCCCTCTTCCCAGGGGTCAGTAGAACATTTCTGGGTTTAAACAGCAAAATGTCTCCTTTAGGAGAGGGTCTGTTTTCTCTTTAATGAGCAGCAGGTCTGGCACAACGAATTGCCAGGAAATCACACAAAAGACCAAAACAATCACAGAAGCAAAACGTGCTAATTGCTCCTCAGTGCTCCAGGGGAACCACAAATGGCCTTTTCACCATCCTGCCCTGCAGAAACCCAGAGTTCTGCCTGCCTGCACATGCCTGGCAGGCACCGAGCCTCTTCCTGCCTGCCCGAGGCCAGGAGCTCTGGCTCTGCTCGCCCTTCCCTTGAGAACAATCACAGGAGAAAAGGAGTTCTCCAGGCAAAAGGAGGAGCTGCTCAGTCAATCCCAGCTGGAATCAGTCCTGCTCAGGCTGTGCTGCTGATGGGAGACCTTTGGAGAACCCTCTTACGAGTTGTCTAAAACTCAACTTTCTACCCAGAACCTAATTACCAAAATTCACTAATGGCTTATCAGGAGATATGGTTGAACAGCTTCCAGGTGCTTCTGGAACAGGTAACCTGACCCCAAATAAATCCAGGGGTTCAGGTTTAACTGCAACAAAACAGAAGAGATACCTGGTTTAGGACAAAGGGCCATGGTTCCAAAAGCTGCCTCCAGCTCCAGCATCTGCCTCGGTGCTCCGTGGAAACACCAGGAAGGAGACTTTGGTTACTTGGCATGCCTCATTGCTTCCCTCAACTCTGAAACTGGATCTTGTCTATCAAATCCCTGAATCCTAGCTGCACCCCACAGAATCGGCAAGGTGCTTCATCATGAACAGAGACGACTCTGGGACTGTGGCCAGCATTGCAAAAAAAAAAAAAAAAAAAAA
>VZUA01041023.1:20658-32510 GCA_013401035.1 Horornis vulcanius
AAGTATTCCCTCCCTGCCTTCTTTGGAGAATAAAATGAGATTTTATCTTTGCTTACAGATGGGGAATTCAGCATCTTGCAATTTCAGCAAGCAATACTCATGGTTTGTAAAGGGCTTGTTCTGGGGGTCTTGCTCACACAAGTACCACCAGGAATGTCTAGGGTGAAAAGCTACATAAATCACATCCTTCTGGATGCTGTGATTTCTGAGGCAGGTAGTGAGGAGCTAGCCTGGAATGTGGCTAACCTCATCAGCACTGCCTTAATTTGTGCATCCCTTCCTTGAATGCACTTCACTGTGCTCCAGCAAGGATGACCACGAGCACAGTGGCAGCAGCAGTGCAAGCTTTTAAATATCCAGCTTATTCTTCTGACAGCCCTTAGGTTTTTTTCCAGAGTAAATATTTTCCTCCTTAGCCCTGTCCCCTTCTTCTCACCTTTCTTCTTGAGAAACTGTTTGGGTTGAACTTGGAGAAAGATCAGCTCTAAGGCAAAATGGTTTGATTTTTTTTTCCCAAAAAAAAAGGTATTATTTTTTCAGGCAAAGCCTCTCTGGCTCATATAGCTTTTTCCTCTCCTTCCAAAAAATCCCAGCTGTCTATCTTGGAATTTGAACAGTTTTCTATGTGCCTTGATTCCTTGTTGACACCCCATCCCTGCAAGTGTTACAGGCCAGGCTGGATGATATTTGGAGCAACTTGGTCAAGGGAAGGTGTCCCTCTCCAGGGCAGGAGGGTGGATTTGGATGATCTTTATTGTCCCTTCCAACCCAAACCATTCCAGGATTCTACAAGCTCTCCACTCTTTAATTGGAGCAGGTCAAAAAGATCCCAGACAAAGAGGCCTGGAAGTCTGGATCAATCTGCTTTGTTATCATTGTTCTCCAAGTAAAATTAGGTTTATCTGGAGATATTCCAGAAGTTTCAGTAAGACTGGAAATGTAGATGGATATAAATTTCCCATGAGCTTTGTCTCCAACAAGGCAGCAATGAGTGAGACATGAGCGGGTTAAAATCTGCCATCAAAATGATCGAAACACAGAATTTTCAGCACAGCTTTGCCCAGCTTTCTGAGGACTCTCAACTAACCAGTTTCTCTGAAAATAATGAGATGAAACCTTGTCCACTTTCTCTCTTGATAAAGTTCATTCATTTGTACTGTAATGAGACAGAAACAAACAGAAAAAAAAACAAAAAAAAACCCAAAAACCACACTGGACCAGTAAGAGGTGCTGGGCGCCTGCCAGGGTTTATTGAACCCAGTTACACCATATGGCAATGGGGAGCTGGAAACACAGAGCTGGTTTCAGGGCAGAGAATTAAACAACAGCCAGGGAAGGACTGGATTTGTTCTCCCCACTCACCATGGGGGACTGGAGTAGGGGCTGGAGGACCAGGATGATTGAGGATGCCAGAGAAAAGCACAAACTGCAGCAAAGAGAAGCCTCTGGGTGTGTTTTGGGAGGAGAATGAGAAATGGGAGAAGTTTGGGAAGGTCAGGGGTTGGGGAGGGATGCATGAGAGTGGGAGAAAAAGTACTGAGGGGTGAAGGGGGAGAAATTTGGAATCTGGTGTCCCATAATCTCCCAGCATGGCTGAAATCTGCCTGGAGGGCTGTGCTGGAGACACGGGGCAGGACAGGGCAGAGCTGGGGCTCAGGGGGGGTGGCAGGGACTGGTGACATCCACAGGCACCTTGGAGTGAGCTGGATCTCACACTGAGCACCCCCCCACTCTGGAAGCAGGGACTCACTGTCCCAGTTTCCAGAGAGAGGCATAGTGGGAATTAGAGGACTTCCCTTGGAGTTTTCCCTCCAAGCATGGATTTGAGGAGTCTAGAGCCGATCTGCTCACTGAAATAAGGCTTGGGAGGCTCGTCAGGACCCGTGTCCAGACATCATCATCATTCCCTGCTGCAGGGGCTCAGCTCTCTGGCTGTACTTGAGGTATTCATTAGGGCAAAGACATCCTTTTCCTTAGTAGATGCTTTCCCAAGAAAGCCTTCCTAACAAAGCCCTAACATTTCCAATGTTAAAACAGCAAACCCACATTCCTTACAGGACAGCTCCTGGGATTTTTTAATTCTTAAAAAAAAAAAAAAAAATCCAGTAACTCAAAAAGAACATTTTTTTTCCTTGTGTATTCTACCACTCAATAAAATCATAACTATTTGTTGACCATACAAATGCCTTATGTGATTTTTTTTCCAGAGTCACTGGTGCTCAGGGAATTTGTTCCCTCTTGGAGTGCCTTCTGCCACAGAAACCCACAAGCAGGTGGCATGGAGATGCCAGCTAAGCAAGCTGGGACACTTCTAGTGTGGGGATGTCACCATGCAGGTTTTGCTCTGAGATCAAAAACACGTTCAAATTCAGAATTGTAAAGAATCAGGGTAGGATTTGACATAAAGAGTGATTCAAGCTCCAATTTCAGATTTAGCCTTGTAGCTGTTTTTTTTTAGCAGTTCAAAATCAGATCCCAAGCCAAGAACACTGGAGAAGCAAACTAAAAAAGGGACCTGGATCAGACTTGCTTATTATGGCTTCCCTTGGTTTTCCTAGGGCTTTTTTATGGAGGAGCTGTCAGCCAGTGTGTGTGGAAAAGTCCTTTTTCTACTTCACGTGATAAAATTAGTGGAATTACTTTGATACTGTTGACTTTAATAGCACAGATGGATTTCTTTATTTGCCTTCACAATCTCAGGATCAATGCTGCTGCTTCCCCTCATCCTAGGAACAAACACCAAAGGAAAGGACATTTTCCTGGCCACTCAAACTCAGCCTCCAGACTGTCTGAGGAGGCAGCTGAGAACAAAATTGTTGTGAAAACTTCGTAGAAGCATTTTGCAATTTTCTTAAAGTCCGTTTTGTGCCCATTCATGGCTCATTCTGGGGTGTGGTGAGCACCTGGCAGCAGCTTTTCCAACCCACAGCTCCAGGTGATGCTTTGGTGGGTTTCAGGTCAACACCAGCAGTGGATTTTAGGTCAAAACTGCCTTGAGGTCAACCCAGAGCCTTTAACAGAGCTGGTTCTGCCAAATGAACCCGTGAAATCTGTCCCATCAGGTGGAGGGGCAGACAAAGGAAACTCACAGGCTCTCTGTCCAGGGTCAGGAGACAAAGTGACGGCCACATTATCCTTATCTGTCCCCTAAAGCCAACACCGGAGCTTGCCAGAGTCCACAGGAATTGCTCCATAGGCAAACTCATCCTGCCCAAAAGCAGGTGCCATGAGGTGTCCCAGAACTCAAAGCAGAAAATGACCCTGTTCTTAGGGATTTAATTTCATCCCAGAATAAACAGGTTCCCCAAATGCAAACACAGGGGGCTCTTACACAAAAATTAACTGTTACAAATCAATAGCTTCATCCATGAACTATATTGCTTTAAAAAAATCCATGTTTTACTTACTCTGCAGGGGCCCAGTTATAGAGGCTTGAGGAAACTTCTTCACAACCTAATTTGTGTGTGGCATCAGCATGGGGAGAAACTGCTTCATGGTGTTCAGATGTGCCATTTTTATCCCCTCCAAGCTGGCCTTGAACACTACCGGGGATGGGGCAGCCACATTTGTGAGCTTCCTTCTTGCAATAGGTCTTTAAAACGCTGTTTAAAAAAAACCAAAACAAAACCCAAAACAACAACAGGCTCATCCTCTGAAAAACTCTGTTTTTTTCCAGTGTTAGTGCTGGGTTATATCATGTTATCATATATATTTCATTGAAAAATTAGCCTAAATTCCTCAAATATCACATAGAAACACTTCCATACTGAGTCCTCCCTACACCATCCCTCTGTCCTGGGGATTCTACAGAACAGGGCATTGTTGGAACTGCTGTAAGGTGAATATTCCGTTCACATTTCCAGCCACACACTTATTATCCATTTGGAAACCATGTGGTAAAGAGTATGAAGGGAATAAACCAGAATTCCAGAGTGAGACAGGAGGTGAATCATTGCCCCACAGCAGAAAATAAAATATGAGTATAAATTATACAAATAAATAATAAGATAAAATAAAAATAAAGGTGTTATCTACTCCCCCCAGAGGTTAGGGAATACAAATGTAAGCTTCACTGGGGTGAATCCTGGTGTTCTAAAATATCTTGTGTCAGAGCTTTTCCACCTTTTGCCAACCACTGAGGTTTGAAGGTCAAGCCCAGGCTGCTCTGGTCAAGGGAAGCTCAGTAGAAGTTTGACAAAGGAGTGGGAAAGGGCCAAGAAGGATCCTTATCTGGAAGCACCACCTTTGCCTGCAGCATCCTCCTGAGTACAGTTAGGTAACTCCCCAACTTCTTGGCCAGGTGCTGGCTGTGGGGATGACAATGAGAGGATTAATCACAGTAATTGCCTGGATTGCACCCATCCTTCTTGGAATGGGTGTGGCTGGTTCACTTGCCTGATTAATTTAATTGGCCTCAATTAGCCTGGCCTTCATTAAACAGCAGTCTTTTTTTTATAAAATATAGGAGCCACATTGTACTTTCTCTGTGTGTTTTGTTCCCTTATTGCTTACAGATGCCTGATAAAACCTGGAAGTTTGGATTCTGAGCTGAAGATGCTGTTGGTTTCTCAGCTGGAGCCAGTTCCTGGTCCAGCATCTCCAGGTAAATCACTCAGAGTTGAAATTATCATCCTTTGCAAGTCCACAAACCTTTAGGCCACGCTCACAACTCCAAACGGAGCAAAGCAGCACAGCCTGNAGTTGAAATTATCATCCTTTGCAAGTCCACAAACCTTTAGGCCACGCTCACAACTCCAAACGGAGCAAAGCAGCACAGCCTGTGCTTCACCATCACCCTGGGAAGGGGGAGATAAAAGTGTGAACAGAAATCAAAGCACTGCTGCCAATTCCAATTCCATGCCTTGCTCATTCTTGTCTGCCCATCATGCTGGAGCTCACCGAGTGCTAAAATTGAACACCTGATTTGGTGAAGGTATGCGAGAGAAATGGAATCCAAGAGCACCAGAGGGCAAGGAATGGTGAAGCCACAGGGTTCCAGCAGCATTCCAGCACCATGACTCCTTCCACAGCCCTGCAGAAAAGCAACAACTCCACAGCAACAGAGTGTCTGGGCTTGAATGGTGCAGCAGGAGCTTCTGGGCAAGTCTGGAGCTGGATGATCTGATTTTCAGAGATCCCTTCCAGCCCAAACCATACCCTGGGAATGTTTCTGTCTGGATAAAATAAAGAAAGAATTAAAAGCAAAGAGATCTTGAGCCTGCTCTGCCCCATGATGCACAAATTAATCAAACACAAAACAGAGGACAGAGATTAAGAAGCAGTTTCCTTTCTGCAATGTCTCTAAACAGAGAGGAACAGTTTTTAAGGTCTCTTTTGAAATATTTAGTAAATGGTTTCAGAGAAGCTCTCCTGGATGTGGTGGTGTTGGGACTGGGACGAGTCACATGTGCTGCAGTAAGAGAGAGGATTTTACGTCATTTGTGTATTTTGAATATATAAAGCCAGGCTTTTAAAACCAGCACAGAGAGGAGAAAGTAGCCATGCCCAACTGCTGACAACAGAAAAATGCAGGTTTGGGTTTTCCCAACTCAGTCTGTTCAGACACTACTCAAACACAGCCCATGAGGTCTTCTCCACAAAAACATAATTCAGTGTGAAATGAATCGGATTAGGAATGCAGTTTTCCTCTCCTATTAAGGACTAATATCTGCCAGAACTGCCAAGATTTTGGGGTGGTTGCAAAGCTTCCCTTGCCTAAAAGCACCATGGGATCATCAGCCACTGCTCCAGCTCTCCTGAGACATTATTTATCACTGC
Organism: Horornis vulcanius; assembly: GCA_013401035.1. NCBI lineage: Eukaryota > Metazoa > Chordata > Aves > Passeriformes > Scotocercidae > Horornis > Horornis vulcanius. The sequence continues at coordinate 26,437 of VZUA01041023.1, forward strand.
CCTCAGTTGGATGGAAAGTTGGGTTGGTGCTTCCCTCCTTTCTCCTGGTTTTGCCAGATGGCACCGGTGGCTTGACAAAGGGGAAGGTCACCAAAGGCAAGGGGCAAGCCACCTCTGTCCAGATGCTGATGCAGAAAGAGCAAAGGTGTCACTGAGCTGTGACCCACGTAAGTGTCCATCGGCATGAAGCACCTTAAATTGACTCTAAGGTGATTAACAGAGCAGAATTAGCACAGTGAGCCTGGGGAATTAAGGGCAGGGAGCTGACCTTGAGGCATTCCCATGGCTACATCTGCCAGAGGGGAGCTTGCAGCCCCAGAACCAGAGAGGTAGCAGAAACTGGAAGCATTGGCAGAGTTAAAAGCTCAGGATGTTCCGTGTGACATCCCTGGAAGGATGACATCCCTGGAAGCTCTATGAGCAGCTGGGGTCTGCACTGCAAAGCTTGCTGGGGAACACCTCCACCTTCAGCTTCCTTCTTCCAGCTCCCCTCTCTGGCACAGTCCCACAGGGAGCTGTTTTGGGACTTCTACTCCTGCACAAATGGCTTTTCCATCACTGGAGTCACTTGTAAGTAATCAGATTTGTACCAGTGACTCAGCTTTCCCTGTGCAGCTGATGCTTTCTCCTACAAGGGGAATCATTTCAAGATTAAGCCAAACAAAAGCTAAGGAGCACCTTTTCCTTCCTAAACTTTCCCTGCTGTCTCTCTGCTCCATCATTCCAGCCAATGCTCTCATCTCCTGAGCCAGGACACCACTGGCAGCTCAGATCTATCACAGAATCCCAGAATGGTTTGGGTTGGAAAGGATCTCAAAGCTCATCTCATTCCAAACCCCTGCCATGGACAGGGACACCTTGCACTATCCCAGGCTGCTCCAAGCCCCATCCAACCTGGCCTGAAACACTTCCAGGGATCCAGGGGCAGCCACAACTTCTCTGGGCAACCTGTGCCAGGGCCTCAGCACCCTCACAGGGAAGGATTTCTTCCCAATATCTCACCCAAATCCACCCTCCTTCATCTTAAGGCCACTCCAAAGCCATTTTCCCTTCTTCTCCTCACATCCAGCCCACAACTAGGCCGAGTCTCATTTTTTCTACATTCCCTTTCTCTCCTAATCCACTCCCAAAGGAGGTGAAACATTCCCTGGACGTTACATAAACCAGAACAAAGTCCAGCTTGCCTTCTCAGCCTGGCTAAGGTCAACCTTCCAGCTCAGCCCAGTGAGCCTTGCACAAACATGGGAATATTGACATGATAAAAAGCAAATCTGACCTCTTGGCTCCCAGCACTGGTGGCCCCACAGGGATTTGCTCCTATTAAGAAAGGGTTGCCTTGGCAGAGCTGGCCAGCCCCGGGTGCCACGTGCACACTGAGTGTTGTGCCAGGACATGTGACTTTTTCCTGGCAGGGCCTCCACGCTCCCTGAATGTCCGAAATGACTGGAATTTCCCCATTGCAGGCCCAGTGTTGCCTGTTCTGCAGGAATCCTCACTGCTTTGATGGATTCATCCTACAGGAAGGTCAGGAAAGCTTGGGAAGTCCTGACTTTTCTGAGGCCAGCTGCTTATCTTCTCTCTTTTCCTTGATTGCACCTGGAGCAAATAATAATAATTTTTAAAAGAATCTTTCATTTGTTGGTTCCTGGGAACAGGAACTATCCATCTCCGTGGGCGTGTGGGGACAGCCTGACCGGCTGCACAAAGACAGCCTGATTTACAGCCCTGAGCAAGCCTGCAGTAATTCCACAGGCAGAGAAAGGACACAGCCAGCAGACACAGGGAACTGCCACGAGTAACCAAATCTCTCTGGTCTAAATCCCAGTTTCTCAAATACTAATATCCAAATGCTTAAAAGCTCCTCATTGTGTACAACGCTAAATTCCACCATCATCCAAATATCCATATATCCCTTTTCTCTCCCAAACTCGAGGGAAACAGGGATGAAAACAAAATCAAGCAAGTCAAACCCATCTATTAAAGCAGATGTTTTGAACTCCCATCCCTTTGAAGCTCTTTATTTTGGCCCAGGATAGACTGGCAGACCCTTTGTGGGGGCAAATAGATGTAAAGATTGCAGGAGGTACCAGAGGACGCAGAAGCTCTGCTCAAACTCTGGTTAATTTATGAGGGGAGAAACAGCAGGAAAGTTCTGGTGGAAAAGGTTGGGAATAGGGGACATGATGTCTTCTCATATATTAGAAGTTTAGGAGCCAGTGTCACAGGGAAGTTTTTGACAGCAATCTCTGCTGATATTACACTGAAAGACCCAGACACAGCAAAACGTTCCCAGTGTCTCACCTCACCATCCCTTACAGAAATCCAAATCCCCCCTTTCCTTTCCACTCTCCAGCTGCCCAATTCCCTTTCCCAGCAGTGCAGGGAAGCTGCAGGAATGTTTTCCTGTCAAGAGGCTGCAGGGAGGGTCAGAAGCGGGTGGGACCTGGAGATGCTCCCTTCTCCCAGGGAAGATAGGGAGGGAATGAGGGAGGGAGGACAGTCCCTGCCTGGGCTGCCTGTGCCCTCTCGTGGCTGCCTGACTGTGCTGCACAACCAGATCCTTGCGTGGCTTTTTAATAGGAAATGAAACTAAATCCATTTCTGGACACAGCTGTCATGCCCCAGAGGGGGGTGAGGAGATCTTCCATGTTAATGTGCAGAGCCGAGTAGGGAGGAGAGCAAGCGGTTTTAGCAAAATTAGAGTGACCCAAAACCTCTGCCTGCCGAGAGAAGAAGGGGAGACTGATCAGGAAAGAGAAAGGAAGATCCTCCAATTACCCATGCAGTGCTCCAAGCCAGCAAATTAAAGGAGACACAACCGAGCAGGAGAAGCCTCAGCTTCCCTTAGGAAGAACAGGTGCCTGCTCTGATGAATAAAAGTATCCCAAACCCCATGCTGTAGGCTTTTCTCTTGCACCCCAAGCACCCCAATCCTATAAGCTCCAACCAGGCTTCTAGAGGTTAATAGCAAACGTTTATTTTCCTTTATGAAAGAGCAGGGTGCAACCATCCCGTGGCTAACGGAGTGACTTCGTTTTCCTTCACAAATTGTTCTCTCTGCTTCATTTGAAATGCAAGACAACCTCAGACAAGGCATTGCTCCAGTTCCCTCTGTCTCAAAGTGCTTTTCAACGTGCCACTGAGGGGGGAAAAACATCCCACAAACCAAAAGATCACCTACCCAGAGAGATCATCTCATTCCCAGTGCTGCAATGTTTGTGCAGTGTAGCAGCTCACAGCACAGGAAGACATGGAGGTCAAAAGGACAGGGGGAAGAGATGCAGGGAGAAATTCCAGGGGTGGAATTCACCTGAGCTGAAATCCACAGCTGGGGAAACCAAAGCTGCGTTATTTCTCTCTCTCCCCTAGACAAAATCCAGCAGCTCAGTGGAAGAGAAATCGAGTTCCTACTGTAATATCCTTTGGAAGAGGATGGAATTATGGAGCTGAGGACGGGGACCAGCTTGCTGAGGGTGGCAGAGGGTGACAACCCTGTCAGAAGTGAAAACCCCAGAGTGGGTGATGGCTGAGCTGATTCCAGAGTCACTGAAAAAAAGCCTAAATTGGCTACAAAATACTGTCATGGCTTTAATAAACCAGGGTCTGAGTTCAGGATGCGTCAGGCCTGTGCATTCCTACAGCTCCAGTGACATCCCTCCCTCCTAGCACATTTTGGGGCAGGCAGGAACCTCAGCCACCTGCCTCATGGGCACACAAAGAGGTCTCAGATTCCCTCACCAGGGAATGGCACCCCAGGAAAAGTTGTAATTCCCAGTGGACAGGCATCTCCAGGTCTGATGGAACACTGGGAAGGAATCTCTGGCCTTTGGGACTGGCCAGGCTGGGCACGCTCATCCTGGAGAAACAAAGAACCCAACCTGGGAACATGGGTTCTTGGGTTCTGCCTGAAGAGGGGGAACAGGACTGCCCAAAGCTCCCTCAAGAGCAGGAACAGCTCCAAGGCTTGTTTGTGGGTGAAGTTTGTGTTTAGGAGCATCACGGGGACTTCACACTTCCTGCACCTGCCTCTGACAACTGCAGCAGATTCCCTAATCCAGGGGGAAAAAATCCTGCAGCCAGCTGGGAGCTTGGGAATTTTCCTGCTCCCTTTCTTCTGCTGGAGGCCCCAGGTGCACAGCTCCAGCCATTCCCCAGCCTGCATAACCCAGTGCCAAACATCCAGCTAAAAACAGGAACAAATCCTCTTTGTGACTCTGCTGGCAACAAGCTTCTCTCGCTCCTTGAAAAGGAACAAGGAAGTACTTGGAAACAAACTGTTCAAGATTATTGTGCTCTGCTGGCATTTTCAGGGCTGCTGTGGTCAGCAGGACCTTGGGGATGGCACCCTCCATCCCAAATAAACAAGTGGAACAGACAGCCAGCATCTGTCCTGACAGGCTGGCTCACAAGGAAGGCTCAGAATTCCCACCCTGCACAGGCCTGGCCTTGGGTTATGCCAAAGCAGGCTGCATATAAAAACAAAAGGTTTTTAAAAAATGGATATACACTGCATATAGGAGACTCCAGAGTCCATGGAAGGCCATCCTGGAGCAGCCAGGGCCAGCCCAGCTCCAGGGGCAGCGTGGCAGCTGCATTCCAGTCACACTTGGAGGAGTGAAACAGCTGAAGGTGGAACTTGTGCCTCTTGCTCCTTGCTCCAGGCAGAAGGAAGGTGGGAGAGAGCAGGACAGGCACTGCACTCCAAGCCCTTCCTCCAGGACAGGTTTCCTTCCACGCTCAGGGCTCTGCTTACATCTCGCTGGGATAAAATCCAAGTTTGGCCAGAGACATCTCCCTCCGGAGCCGCATGACCTCCCAGTACATCAGCTCCACTGCAAAGCACAACACGGGCAGAGAAGGGGAAAAAACCACAAAAAAATCAGTAAGAAGGGCACCGCTGGCCACCAGCTCCTGCTCTGCTGTGCTCCCAGCATTCCCAAAGGAGAGGGAAGCAGGACAGGCCCATCAGGTCAACCCTTACCAGCTCCACCCCAGAGCAAAGGTCCCAAGAAGCTGATAAGGAAGAGATGATCCACTCCCCCCCTCATGCTTTTTTTTTTTTTTTGTCATTTTTCTGCTTCTCAAAGACACCCCCAGCTGGCCCCACTCCTGTCACTCCAAACAGCTCCTCCCAATTCCTCCTCGATGCCTCCACAGAAAGCCTCCCACTGGAGCCAGCTCTTACCATCCTGCCTCACCAGGCCTTGCTGGATATAGCGGACGTAGGTGAAGAAGTTGCACACTGCTGTGATCTGAGCGACAGAAGGAAAGGGGGGGAAAAAAAGGAACAAAGATTTGAGACATTACTTTGGTGCAAGTAATGAAAATGAGTCAAACCCATGCATAAAAAACAACTTTTTGTGGGATCAGCTCTTCAAAAATGCAGCTCAGGAAAGAATTAACTTCTAAAATCCTCCACTGAACAAGAGCCTCAAAAGCAACATTAACAAATGATCCACCTTCTCCCTCCCCTCCCCAGAAAGGACAGCTTGTTCCCACAGCCAGGCACAGATCTGACTGGAACAGCAACAGCCTCTAAAGAGCAGAAAATTATTGTGTTTTACAAAGGGGAATTAAATAATAACAACAAAGCCAAACAATCTAAGCTCTGTACTAAACAAATCGTGGAAAGTGAACACGCTCAAGGTTATCTGAAAGCAGAAGGAAGAGCTGGATCTGCCCCCTAATCATCATCAACTAAAAGCCACCTCAACCTCAGGAATGACCTCAAATCCCACAGTTTTTCCTTAGTTCCAGGGCTGACCCTCAGGAACTCGTCCACTGCAGAGCATGGAATCATTTTGGAAGGTCAAGGCACCCTGGAGAGGTGAAGGACTCACCCTGGCCCTGCAGGAAGGGGAAATGTAGTAGTAACTTCCAGAATCCCCCAGCATGATCCGGTGTTTGCAGGTCCTGGGGAGGCCACTCAGAGCACATTTCCTGCAGGAAAAGGGAAAAGCACTTCAGCAATCCAGTGGAACAGCATACATCCAGCAATTCAGCCACCTGGAGAGATGGAAGTGAGAGATCAGAAGCCACTCCTGGGTCAGGCAGCATGAAGAAGGAAAAAAAAA
>VZUA01041027.1:24348-45882 GCA_013401035.1 Horornis vulcanius
ACTGTGTCTTCACCATCACTGACTGCACAGACAAGACACTCCTAGTGCCACTTTAGTTGTACTGCTGCTGGCAGCTCCAGCCCCCAGCCAGGCAGGTGCCACTTCACTGGAGCTACGACACGATTTGAGAGCACTCAGAAACCTTATGCTCAACAGGCAGAGAGGCCAAAGGCTGAGTGACGTGGAAACAAAGGTATTCTCACTTTTGGTAACAAGCTGATGTGCCAGAGTGGCCAGAACCTCCAGTCTTACACTCCCATTCAAAAATTCTTCACAGAAAATAAGACAAATTGGGCAAGTCAAGTCAGATTTTACTAAAGCAAAATGATGCCACAACCCAGTGAAGATCAGAAGATTTTGAGGATGGGACGATGGGATGACATAGTCAGAGTGTTTAGGTTCAAAAACATAAACTTTAAAACATGAGGCTCCATGGCATGTGAAGAGTATAAATACTGCTAGAACTGCTCACATGAGGTACTGATGGACACAATCCAAACTGTTTCAATCCAGAGGACAATTATTTTGGTGATGAAAGACGCTGAATCAAAGTAACAATAAAAAGCACTTATTTTAATGTCTTGGCACCTTAACCAGAATATGCTGATCAATCAATTTTGTTAGTCACTTTATGACTAATAAATAAGCATAACCAGTATTTATTGTAGCTTTCTACCTCTTACAACTCTGCTCAAACACTCTAATAAAAGCATAGTTTTAATGGTTTGCTATACTAGGAATTCCTTCCCCAGTGGCAGGGATAGATGATTTTCTGCAATACCTTGTGCCTGAACTAGACATACAAATTAATCACCTTCTGCCTGGCAGCATCTAGTGCAGCTTGGGGGAGAAGCTACAGCTGAACTTCTCTTAGCAATTAAAAGAGGTATCACATCACCCCAACAGAACTGACAAAATTCCCACAGAATGTAAGAAAAGTTTCAGTGGCTTTATCACACTCCACAGAAATGAGCTGGCAGGGTAGAGAGGCATATACAAATGACTGCTTTCTCTTTGATTCACAATATTTAGATTGTTATTTCCAGCCCAGGTAAAACAAATTGGTGTTATGATACTATTGTTAGGCTGCATGTATAAACACACTTATGCACTTTTGGAGGCAGGCCAGCCAGCTCAGCAAACACATTACAAAAGAAACAGCAAAGAGGTAGAGCATGAGCTGCTGCTCGGGTTCACCCACCAGGCTGTTATGGGAGGTGGGAAGGAAGAAAACAGCACAAAACAGTGGAGCAAAATATGTTGTGAACACGCTATTTTGAGAAATGTGGAAAGTTTCTTGGAAAAAGAAAAAAAAAAAAAAAAAGACGGCTCAAGAGTTGGTTCATGCTTAGCAAAATAACTCCTGAACATTTCATACAGACAATCGAGTAGTTTAAATCACCTGGCTTAACCCAAGGCAAAAGAAACAAAGGAACAGCGGATATAGATTTCTTACAGTGACAGGAAATTGGTGGGCAAAGCACAAATTACCATCATCAAAATTTTAGCCAGTGGAAAAAAAAACCCAACTATTTGTTTTCTTTAAGAACGAAGAATAAGGACAAAAAACACATTCTGGGTAACTTAGATCTTCCCCTGCATTTTCTAAGGAGGAGGACTCAGTCGTGCTCCCCTCTCTTCAGCAACAGCTCAGGCACTTGACTCCAATTCTCCACTCTACCCAACATTTATCTAAAAAATTACATTAAAAATATTTTTTTGCCTCGCTTCAGTCAGAAGAGGTGTTTGGGGACAGGTAATTTACAGTAGTTTTGCAGGGGACTCAGGTTACAGATACAGAGTTGAAACAAGTATATCTGAACCAAGAGAGATTATGGATTTTTCAGCCAATTTACAACCAGCCCATATAAGCAGAAAAAGAGTTGTGAGTTTTAAATAAGAAAGGCAGACTAACAAATACAATCACAGATTAATCTCCCTAGCTTACATTCTGTCTTGGTGATCCTGAAGTCACCTATGTATTCTAAAAGCCAACAGGGCTCAGATATCATCCCTAGAGTTCATTTTCTAGGCACACTCAACATGCAGAAAGAAGAAAGATGCATGAAGAAGTAAAGCCAGTAACTCATTCCCTTTGGAAAGGCTCTGAGGTCTCTCATTTGTGATTTTCTCTCCTTCATTCATAGGAGATGCTCTGTAAAGAGTTACCTGGGGTTGCACTCATACCAACAAAGGCGGTTTTCTATTCTCATAATCAAAACACTTGCCTTGTTTCATGGAAACACTGCACAATTTTATATTCTGTTCAGAGGAACAGGTCCTTCACTGGCAAAATACAGCTGCATAACAAGGCCTGGCTTTGCCCTTAAAGTAAAAAGTAACTGCAAAGTAGTGCCATCAATAGAGTAGCCCCAAACATTTCAGGAAGCATCAGGACTTGACCAAGGTCTCTGAAAAGGAGATGTTGAGGTAATTTGTACTTGAGAGCAAGTTGAAATGGAAAATATTTTCATAAGTATACATACCAGATATTGTAAGAGTCAATTCACTTCAGTCTACAACACAGAAAGATAACTACAGTAAAATAACATTTTGTGAACCTTGCAAAAGTTTTTTTTTTCAAAATGCAAAAAGTCAGAACACTTGTTAATTCTTTTATTTTCTTAAATATTTGGTATTTGAGGAAACTTTACTTGATTTTTGCATATAAATTATTGGCCTGCCTCTAATTTGCCTATCACTGTTAGCCAGTATAACCCTGGATTTTAAAATCAATCACAAGATGATATCTCCTATCATCAAGCTATGCCATTTTTACTCAGCTGGTAAAATTAAACCTAAAAACTTGATGTGCATTTGCTCTGCAGATAACAATCCACACAATAATGGTGTCTGTAACCAGTCACTTGTACAAGTTTGGGATTTTATTTTTTGTCAAATACATATGAAAGATCATTCTCTTCACAGTATGTATATTGTCCCACTTCTTCACATACAGGAAGAGTCTGTTGCGGTGGAATTTTTTTTGTTGGTTTTTTTGTTGTTGTGTTGTTTTTTTTTCAATTTTTGTTTCTGACACCAGATCCAAAATAGCTCCTAGACAAAGGTCACTTCCTTGCAGAACTGATAAATAAATAAACCACATTTGTCAATAAAATTCAGAAGATAATGCATTGCTGGGGTTCCCTTGCCAAAAAATCGAATACATGTGCTTTTGTCTCACTGGATGTGCTTACTAGTGTCATACAGTACTTTCTGTAAGCTAAACAAACGGACAAACTGCTCAGGACACACAATGGAAGTTACACATCTTTCTTCTCTTTGTATCCCAGCTCCCAACAGATTAACTGGACTATTTTTGAATACAGAAGAGTCTTATTATACAGCAACAGTGGTCACTACCAGGCTCACAACAGCAGTCCTGACTTTCCAAAATTCTGGTCTAGTAACCCATGCATTACAAATGTTGTAACACTTGAGATCCAGAATTAGAAATTCTGTAGCTTGATAGCAAAACCAAAGCTCAAGTATAGGACTAATCAAGCATAATACTTTTTAATTTGCAATTCAGTGTTTTCAACTGGCTCCTTAAAACAAGTAGCACGTGAAGAAGTCAGGCGGGGTTTCTGTACACCACCAGCTCTGGTGTGAGCATGTGCTGCCTGCCACACAGCTTGTAAACAGGACAGGCAAGAGGATAAGGAGTGACACTTACACTACACCTCATCACAAAGGCAAAGCCAACCTGCAGGAAAAACACAGACACTTTACAAAAACAGTGATACACACACCACGATATTCCACAGGAAGTTACACAAAGCATTTCCTCCCAACATTAATAGTACAGAATTCCACAAAGAACAGCAAAGCATGGTAAAACTAGCAAAAGGCCGACAATGATTTTTAAGAGAAAACTACATCATCATACAGAACCTTACTTTTAAACGCAGGAAGAAGGAACACTCTTCATCAGCCTCCAGCTGCTGCAACTATTATCCAGGAGAAAAACACAGCAAGATCTCCATTTCAGCATCACTCCAAGGAGAGCACTACACTTACTTAGCATCAGTTCCCAACAGCAATACAACTGAAAGCCCTGCAATCTGGTAGACTCAATGAAGGTTTTAATCATGTAATGAGATTACCTCATCCGTGTGTGGTTTCACAATGCAGTCTCGATGGTAGCCCATTATGCCAGTCCCCTGACACGCAGTATCAATCATGCTAATCGGCTTACTCTGCTATCACTCCTACAGACACTCTGCCACGCACAGAAACCAAAACCCAGCACAGTTTCTACCCCACAGGTTAAAAGGAAATGTGGAGACAAAACACTGCCAGCTCCAAGCCTAAAATTGATGTCACTTCTACCCAGCAGGTTATGAGCCCCCTTCCATTGTTACATTTTACATACGCGTGCTATGCATCCTATACAGCAGCTCTCGCAGAGAACATGAAGTTTACATGTAACAATTTACATGTTTACAGTTGATAAATATCCCATTGGAAAAATCTTAAAGCTTTACAGAACATCAGTAGCTGCCTTTTCTGAAGCACAAGCTTCTTCCCCTCAGGTACCACCAAGTGGAGCTCACAAAGCACAGCCCCCTGCCTGTTTTACTGTTACCAATATGAAAATGCCACAGTAATTAATGCCCTTCATTCACCAAAGCCAGGAGCATCCAACCTCCAAGTAACATAAGGCATGTACAGATAAAACTCATTCTATTTGACAGAGGAGGATAATGAGAAAAATCTAAATATTAAACACACACACAACTATGAAGCAGCTTTACACATTTAAAATCCTGATTATCAGTCCATTTTGCTGGGCCAAGCATCCAAAACTCTTCTAAATGCATCTCACTTCACTGCCAGAATACTCATTTAAAATGGAAATGCAAAATGGGAATACCAGCATGGCAATGTCAGGGCAATAAGGCTTTGGACCTTACTATCCCAAATTAACTGCCTAGTAAGCCACTTTCTGACTGACTGACTGACTCAGCTGGCCCAACAGATGCCAGGATCTGACTTGCAACTCTGGCTTTGCCAGGCAATCTTTTTTTTAGACATTAAGATACCAAAAAAGTAACCTTGTGGAATTTGGCATTCGAGACAAAACACGCATCTTTGAAAATATCTACATTTTCTGCCCTACTTTTCCAAAAGCATACTCAATTCAAGCAGTTCTATTTTTAGGATATCATCTTTGCACATCCCAAAGTGAAGGCAGACAGCTCTAGTTCAAATAATTAAGCAAAGACTTATAAATAATTCACCCTTGCTACCCAAATACATACTAGCCCTTCAGAATAGAATATAAAATTGCAATATAGTTTAAAAAATGCACAAAATCAAAACTCTAGATACAAATCAACAATGCCTCTTCCACTATTTTAACAAAATAACTGACCTGATAAAAAGGAGACAAGACAGAGGAGAGCAGGGAAAATGCATCTGACTGAGCTACAAAGAGAAGGTAAAAATATAACTCTCTAAAAATGTTTTACTTCATCTAAAGTATCAAATATTGGTATTGAAAGTGGCATTATTATTCTGCCACTAGCATAACACTGAAATCTACCTTGAATGGGCAACTTTTAGCTGGTCCCTGTAAGCATGAAACACTCACAGAGCAAAAGTGTCTGTCTTTACACTGCTGAGCTGTTAATAGGCTTAAATATTTAATTCTGTCCCATCCAGGAACTCTCTATTGTTTTCAAATTTGAACAATATTCCAAAAGTCTTTTCCTTCTGAAACCAAGATCTTCCTTCCCACCCCACCACCCCCCCCAAAAAAAGCCCTTGTTGAAAAACACTGAAATGCCTTCCAGGGTCCTTCAGCCTTGCTATGAAACAATTTAACAGGGGTAGAGGACAATGAAGGACATCTTGCTTAAACAAACCAGTAATTATCTAATTTTTACTCCTTTTCTCACACACAGCTTACAACAGATATCTAGGACCAAAAGTCATTAGCACAACCAGTTAAAACATGATTTAGCTAAGACAATACTATAATGAGAGATATTAGGTAACTTAAACTTCAAAATTCATTGCACAGTCTATCTGTAATAAGACTCCTGATGTTATTAAGTTAGTTTTAATAAGGATCCAAAATGTTAATTAAATGAAAAGTCAAAAAACATGAGTTGCACTCTCAAAAAAAAAAAACAAAAAAACAAACAAACAAAAAAACCCCACCAAAACAAGAGATCAACTTCATATGAAGTTTGTTTTACCATGCATCCCAAGTTTGCTTAATGCCTCTGTGTGATGCTCTATAAAATTGTCATTTAGATGAAAGTAACTCTAAGCTCAGGTAGGAGAGTCACATAAAGCCCAGGGAGCTGCATGAGGATGAGAGAACTCATTTCTAATAGCAGAGCACAGAATTTATTGGCTTTCTGTCACTCATTTATCAGTGGGACCATTTTTCTCCCTCAATCATTTTTGTTATTCACAACAGAAAGGCACAATGTGACCAGAAATAAGCACACTCTGCTGCTGGCTAGACCCAGTCTGAGCATCACAGAGATGCCCAGGTACTTGTTCATTATGGTGCATCAAGAATGCTCTGAGGATAAAAAAGGGAGAAAAGAAGTTGCCCTGAAAAAAAGAAAAAACAAACAAACAAACATATAAAGTCACTGTTCATCTTTTCTGGAGGATCTGGAATGGGAGGGATAGGAGAGAGCAGAAGGTAAGAATTCATGCATGCAGGTGACCTATCATTGAGAATAGACTAAGCCTAAATTAGGAAATTGCCTTCCTTTTGATAGAAACCAAGAGGTAGATTCATGCAATTCCTGGATTTGCATATTCTTGTTGATCTCCAAGGTCCTAAAATACTTCTCCTAGTGCAAGACAGGCATCTTAAAATTGCACAAACATGCAAGCAAACAGTGAATGGAAAAGAGTGAAAGACGAAAAAAAGAAACTGATTTTCAGTGCAGGACAAGTATGAAATAGGGATTTGTTTTGGAATAGGAACTGNCCCCCCCAGCTCTCCCAGACAGGCGAGCAGGGAACCACCATCACCAGGGGACAGACCAGCTGAAGAGTAAGGAGCTCCAGGGCGTTGTCTTACTAATAGTCAAAATAAAAAGCTGGCCTAGACAAGTCTTCAGAGGCAGCAGAGCCCTAGCAGAGTGAGCTCTAGACCCAAGATGTTGCTAATAACCAACCTGCGATATCTTCTAATCTCTGTAGTGCAGATTCAGGGCTGAAAAGAAAGGATAACATCTTTTTTTGGAATCTGCCTCCTGCCCCTAATTTCTGTTGTACATTATTACATACAGAGATATGGTATGCGTACACCAGAAACAACATGATTTTACGGTTATAAATTACCAACATTTGGTAAGACAGTGACTTCAGCCATTGTTCCAAGAGTACCAAGCAGTCATCAGTTAACATAAGAATGGAAACTACATGAGATTTTACGGTATAAATTAATAGTCAAAAAGAAAAACAGAACAGCCTCATTAATTTTACTTACTAAAAGCACATTTGAAATGTTTCACAAAGCACAGCGAGTTTCATGGAAGAGGAGGAAGCCCCGAAGTACACGCATGAAACCAGAGACAAGACATATGTATAGGGTAAGCTGTTCCAGGTGCAAAATATCATGGAAGAAACAGTCCTGCAAGAACAGGGAAAACTGATCAATCAGCCCCCAAAGCTGAGGAGTTAAACTGGCATTAGCTAGCAGAAATACACTGTGTATTTCAGCAAAGCCATGTCCACACAGGGCCAGCTCTGTGCCCTGTCCTGCTCCGGAGGGATGTGTGGGGTGGCACACGCATCAGCACCCACTGAACCTCCTCCTAGGGCCACAGCTTCCCGAGGCCATCTGCAGGAAGGATGTCTGTACAGACTGCATGTGGCTGCATCTTTGATACTTTGGCTTCCAGATTCCAACTTAAAAGGGAAAGCTGGTTGTATTTATTTATACTTGATCTGAGGTGCCTCTTAAGATCATAAAGAAAACAACTCTTGCTCATCCTCCAAGAATCTCCCGGCAGCTGTGCATGGGTGCACACACACTTGCAGGCATGTATCTGGGGAGGACAAGGAGAACAACAATTGATTTCCTGCAAGTGTAATGTCCTGTTGTTTTTCCAAGGTAATCTAGAGAATTATCACAATCCCAGATGTTTACAGGGGGAAAGAGAAACTGCAGTAACTCTGCACAGGAAGAGACAGTTGACTGCCTAAGCGCAAATTCAAAGTTTCACTACTTTTTCTATAGAGGCTCTCTGTTCCAAACCCTGGAACTGCAAGCTGTGGGTTATTAACAAGCATACATTTGAGTTTCCAGTCACTTCAAGTGTGTCTGAGGCAATGAACTTATACAAAGTATTTTTAGACTTCCTGCAATCAACTGTCCTGCCGGCATTGCTCAATATGACACACAGTTGTCTGAGGGATGCAGTCGTGCTAACATACCATTTAATTTTAAAGTTTCATTTCTGTGTTTTCCATAAAATAAGTAGATGAGAAAATTTGCTCATCCAACAAGTTGAATCACAAGTGATTAAGGGTCATCTAAGCCATGCCATATTGTGTAAATGCTTATTAAATTATACTTATAAAAAGTAACTCATTTTATCTACATAAGAAAATTGTGTAAACTAAACAAAACACTAGTAATGACTGGGCGTGTGTAGCAAAAAGAGCTGGCTAAATTCTGCACAGTAAAGTTTTGCCATTACAGCATCTCACAAGCCTAAGATTAGTCTTGCCTGGAGATAATCTACATTGTCTGTGAAGGAAAACAAAGAAGAAAATGTTGCCTCTACTTTACGCATCCTGCAAGATAGAACAACTGATCTCTAAGAATTGTCCTGTTTCCTGGTGTGGGGCAGAAAATAATAAACAGTTGAAATCATTTTGAGGAGGAGTTAGGAAAGAGGGTGACAGCTTGTATCATCTGGGAATCTTATGTGTCCAAGGAAGAATCCAGTTGTATCAGTGCAAGCACTGCAAGCCAGTCAGAATATTCCAATACAAGATGTTCTTGCAAGAAAATAACCATGGGCAGGGTGATTACTGGAACAAACTAATTATTCAGCAGCTTTGAGTAACAAATCACTATTTGATGCAGCTCCAGACTATCCACTATTATAATAAATACTGTCATTAACTGTGATTAAGCACTATCTCTAATGAAGACGCTTCAAATGAAGGAGCTTGCTAATTAGCTGTGTCCTACATCTCAGAGCCAACAAAGGAATCTTAGAAGTCTTCTGCTACCAGTTGGTAAAAATGGGTGACTAGGACTGGCCTAATGACACATTGATGACACTTCTTCCATTAAGAGAACAAAAGATGCCATCAAGATGTGGCTGCTGGGATTTTAAACTGTTGCTGATGTGTTTCTTTTGGACTGTAACTGCTCTTGGTCTACTTTAGCTCTGTGACTGTCATTTAGAGAAGGAACCGACTGCTACTTTTGGCAACTGCCTCAATTCATCATCTCCCCACTGCTGCCATTACTGTTAGAATACTAAGTCACAGAAATATTGATCGCACTGCCAACTATTCAGAAAAAAATTATAATAAGTTTCACAGACTAAAGATGATGTAGAGACTTAACTGAATTGCCTTTGATTAAAGGCCCAGCTGAAATTACAATGCAAATAAAGTAGTTCATTTTAAAGAGTCAGTTTTCACAGTAGTGTCCTGTTGCAAAGAAATTTAAATTCTTTCTGAAGAATGACATCAAAATGACCTCAGTTTCATGTTAATAAGGATGACTGCTTTCCTTAGACTAAATGATAACATACAAAGAATTCAAATGAAGGAAATAGTCCTGGGGTAGGGGGAATCCTCTAAAAATGGTGAAGAACTGAGCAAAACAATCAGATTTACACTGGGTGATTCAATGCTGCTGAGGCTTACTACAGTATGTAAAAGTGACAGTAGAGCATTGTATTCCTTTTTTTCCAGTTATAATCTTGGTCTTGAAAAAACCAAGAACAGTTCAAGGAGTTAAAAATTTAGCCACAAACAAAGCTAAGGATCCTTTTTAGTAAGCATAGTAAACATTTCTTATTATGGTAAAAATAGGTCAGATTAAGTGTGTTAACAAAAGGAAAAAAAAAAAGGCACTTTTGCTATTTGAGTTTTTAGAACTCCTCTCCCTTTCTGTGCAGCACAACCAGCAGCTCCACAAATGGATTATCAAAAAAGAAGCTTTATTAATTTGAACAAATTTCATACATTTGCTAAACTGTAGAGGGCCCTTCACTGGCCAGCACACATGCAAAAGCATTCAAGCATCTGTTTTACACAACTGTTCGTTCTCTTTTGCGTCACATGCAAGGAATTTCTCTGAAATACCATCTCAATGCAAGACTATTCTTGGTATCACCTGTAGGTCCCAAAGTAGCACAGCAATCTCAAAGAGACCTTGCCCACACCTGCAAATTCCAAAATGTTGGTTATAGGCTACTGTTTCCACCACAACTTCAGTCCATGTTTAGACATTTAGCAACCCAGCAGAAACAGCAGTAGCTCCAAGAGCAAACCAAGTCTCAGCTTTTCAGAAGTCAAAAAGAAGAAAAAAATTAAAAAAAAAAACCAAAAACAAAAAACACCAGGCAAAACCCCAGTTACCATGCTGGCTTTGGGTTTTTCAGGTGCAAAAAATCAACAGTGACAGCAAAAGGCAATGCACAGAATCCAAACTAACAACTCTCACATTTGACATCTCTGGGCTGTCATGGTACTTAGCCAACTGACTCACGTCAATGACTAGGAAATATAGATAAGTATTTCCTAGTGATTGATAGAAGATATAATATTCTTTATTTCTATTATTTACTAGGGATGTGTTAGGAAAGACATAACTCATGTTGTCACTGTAATCCTGTTCATGTGGAGTAAACCAAGTTTGTAGAGTAAACAACCGAAAGGAAAGAGAAAGCACCAACTCCTGTCAGGAAACATATTTCTTTTTTTCTTAGATTATGAAAGGCTAAGAAATACTTCAACAGGAATTATGTAAATGTTTTAACAGGAAATTTTAATCTCAGAGCTACAAATAATTACTTCAATAGCTACAGATTAGAGCAGAGCATAAACAAAAAGTTTTTGTTCGTATTGAGGTGAGGGAAAGAGGCTGATACTTTGGCAATGAGTACACAAGCCATTTGTAATAAAGCACAAGTGAGACTCTTGATACCCCTAAGAATATTACAAAAAATACATACAGCAGGAGAAGGATGCACACAGAAAAAAAAATTAAAACCACAGGAGAGCTCAAACTCAGTTTTATGCCATCTAGTTTGACAGACTGGAAAGGTGGAAAACCTTGCCATCCCCCCAGTCATCTCTGGGACATTTAATATTCTGTTGTTTGGTTTTGGTTTTTTTATTAAGCACACAGAAAGTTATACTGAAACAAGTGACGGGAAACTATTTCACTTCTCTCTACAGATATTCTCATTTTGTATTACCATCAGATCCTGACACCTAAATAAGAAATCCTGGTTGTATTTCATATGGGCTGTTATAGAGATTTGCCATATAGAACATACTTTGCAAATTATTCTCCAATGCTTTCAACTGGATAGTTAAATGCAGCCAAAGGAAAGTGCTTTAGCAAGCCTCATAAAAGAAAAGGCAGTTAGAGTTAAGACTGCATGTATAAGACACAAGAATTTGCACAAATCAAGAAATATCTCAGATCTCAGTCTTACAAGCACCTATCCCAGAGTCTACAGTTAAAAAAAAAAACAAAACAGAAAACCAAAACAAAAACACAGAACAAAGACCTTCTCATGAGTGTTTACTACTGTTGAGTGAACTTGAAAGCATAGTCAGAGCTAAGTTCCTCCTTTAAAGCAAAGTCAGTACAACTCCTCCTAAAAGCAGAAACAGTGCAAGAGTTAAGCTTATTTTCAGTATGAGAACATCAGCACCCGGAACATGACAGCAGCCAAGGTGAGTTTTACATTTTCTCACTTGAGGAGTGAACACCAGTTATCTCTGGGCTATACATTATCTCGTGGAAGTTTCTTCAACACAGGTGATGCATGGGGTGGAAAAGTCTGTCCTTCACATGGAGAGAGACAAAGTGTGCAGGGCATCTTCAAAACACAGTTTCCCTTTTCTCTTTACTTGCCAGATCTACTGCACTAAGAAGAAATAAGATGTTTTGCAACAGCCTTGGTAAACTAGAAGTCACAGTTTTAAACATAAACACCAATCATTTCAGTGGCAGAGAAGTTTGAAAAAGCTACTGCAAGAGCAAAGACTGAATTTCAAGTTTATTAGGCTTTTTCAGACAGTTATGAGAATTTAGATAGTTTGTAAACCCCCACTAAGATTTTGTTTTTCTCCTTCAAGCTGTATGTTCTAAGGAAGCAAAACCCACCGGAGCTTTTTTGCTAGCTTTCTGTGGTATGTCTTCCAACATTCCCCCTTTTATTTATTATCACAGTTCTTGAGGAGAACTCATAAAAAGATTATGAGGAACTGCTTTCTCTGAAGTTGACATTGTTTCAATAAAAAGCGTATTATCTGCTGTAGTAAATCCAGCCAGTGCTTCACCACACAGTCTCTTTACATCCAAGTAAAAAGGCACTGAGATTACAAGCAAAGAGAAATACCAGTCTTCTGCCTGTGAAATTGGTTTATCACTTTAGGACATGAAATCCTGTCAAGATGACTTCAGATTTCATGTAATTTTTTTTCACCCAAATTTAGTAACCTCTACATTATTTTAGGCAAAATGCTTGACTTTTTCCAAAAAAAGAAACGGCTAATACAGAAGCTTTCAAGATAATAATGATGATGATAATAATCTGAGTTGCTACTTCTATTTATTGTACCAGTAGTTACCATGTGCAAAGAACCTCTGCTACGATTTTTAAAAGTTTGGCTTGTATGATATGCTTAGAGGTGCACACCTGCCCTTTTGTTACACAGAGATCTACTGACCTTAAAAGCCAAGCCTGTTGAACACGACTTTCACCAATGAAGCGTGGTTGCTTAATGACTTAATGGAGGCAAACCATTAGCTTACAGCACCACTCTGCCTACCCAGAGAGAAAGAAGAATTATCCCAGTGGGACACAGAGAGAGAGTCTAGTAAGGAGAATCCAGGAAATGTCAAGTGCAGGACTTGGATATGCTGAAGGTGGCAGGGCAGAAAGAGCAGACGTACCTGTGCCCCTGGTGCCGCCCCTCTCCATGGCTCACATCCCCGCCTGTGTTAGAGTGGTCTGCACATCCAGCTGCACATCCAGCACAGGCTGGCCCACAGCCAGCTGAGTGACTTCAACTGCTCCATATTAATATGGCCACAGAAGCAGCAGGCAGGGGACAGCCAGAGGAAAAGGAGGGGGTTGCACCCTCTGCTTAGCAATCCCCCTTCGGCAGCCAGCGGGCAGAGAGATGGGCAAGGGAGCTGCTCCTTCACGTGGGACCAGTGCTGGAGTGCCATCCGTGCTGGCACCTGCTGTGCCACCTAACACACGACACAGTTTGTGCAAGACAACAAAAGACAGACAGGCAGGCAGACAGACAGACAGACATCCCCCTCCCTGCTGGGTAGCTGTTCAGTGCTCACACACCGAGGCACTTACAAGGCAACCACCTCCTCAGCCTCACCATGCAGCACCTCGAGCAGACACTTGACAAGCACAGCCTCCCCATGGTAAAGGGTAAGATTAGAGAGATGGAATTTTAAAAGGCCTTGGAACTTTCAAAGAGTGATAAAATGCACCAAATTCCTGCAATAAATTATCTGCCACATTCTCAGCTATTTCCTGGTACACGAGCTGTTCAGTCAAAAACTTAAAGGTCAAATTTGCATCAATAGCCTCGCCAAAAAGTTTTCTACAGAGAAAGGAAAGGAGGAGGAAAGGCTAAAGAGGCAGACATGAAAATAAGAAACCAGTATCTGTATTTTAAGCAAGACAAAGTCACTTGCAGCGCAGAATCTGCCTGAAAGGGTGAGTTATTAGCCTTGTTTTAACCAGTATGCTCTTATCCCTAAGTCTTTCTAATTAGCAATATTCTTCCCTCCAGTGTTACTTAGAAATGCTTCTTTCTTTAAAAAGAGGGGAGGGGGATTAACGACTGTCTCGGTTTTAATCCTTCCTCACACTCCCACACAGAGACCTTTTTCTTTCTTAAGGACACTTCACAAGTACTTCATTATGTTCAATTTTTTTTTTGTGCCCAGTATATATAAGAGAGCTACTTGCAATTTTTAACTCATTCAAGCTGCAGCCAAGCATCTTGCCACAGAAAATTAGGCACACTGCTGTTAAAAAAAAGGTCTCTGAATACTTAGAGCTATAATGGTATGCTTAAGCAAGCAAACAGATGAAAATGCCAAAAGTAATTTCTTACCTATGTCACTTGCAGATTCCTAATGAGTCCACATGGCTTTGATTGGGATTTTTTTATACTTCCTTTAAATGAAGGAGAAATGGAAGCACCTGTATTTTCTATAACCAGCATACCCCAATAAGAAAACGGAAAATCTTAATTACTCAAACCTGTCTAGTTCGCAATTAATCAAGAATGCACAACATGAAAATGTTCTACGTTCAAGCAGCTGGTATTTTAGTGAGATCAAATTCATATTAAAGATGATACGCTACAACACCCAGATGGGGAAGAAAAAAAAGCACAGCAACATGTATGCCTTATTTTCACACCTCATACTGTCAATAAACCCTTTAAAAGCAAAACATTCAAAAAGAAATACCCTGTCTCCTAATGGAACCTGGCACTGTGATTTGCAAAGTAAACAGAACACATTTAAAGCTGTTACAACTTAGTAATAGTTTTGCAGTGCTCAAATCATAATAAGCCACGCACAACTAATATCCAAGAATGAAGACTTCTCAGTAGCACAGTTTCCAGGCTGCCATTTCATTCTCCTCAACTTCCCCTCCAGAGAAAACCTGCAAGGTATGTACCCAGCATCATTTACGACTGTCAAACACCAATGCAGCTGTGCCACCTGGCACTTGTGCAGAAAGGCTGAACTCTGTTCAGCCCTTCCCTCCCCACTGCAGAAGCAGAGGAATACCATGAACCCAGCACATTTTTCACACCTTGCTTCAGCTCTCCCCTGTAAGGTCAGCATTTTCCCTGGGGACACAGATCTGCACCTAAGAAAAAACCCCATTACCACCAGGTGCTGTGATCCACCGGAAAGTAATACTGAAATTCCCCAAGAGAACAGATTCAGCCCAGCTGACAGCAACTGTAGGTCTGAATGACATATTAAAAAGCAATCAAGCTGATTACATTATGCATCAAAACATGGTTAAATGGTACAGTTTTGCTGCAATGTTAAAAGAACATCTGATCTTTCTCCGAAGAAATACAGTTTCACTGTCAAGATACTGGCAGGGAAAAAAAGATGAAAAAACTGCAGTGGAAGAAACAGGGTTTTGTCAACAGTTTGTGGATTATAAGTCTAAGGCTTCCCACACCCAGCAAAAGCTTTATGGAAGCAAAGGGTGAATTTAATGACCTTGCTTTAAGAAGATGGAAGGGACTGTAACATTACAAAGTTCTCCTGTTCCTTTTGGCTTTTCTTGTTTGTATTCTTAGGTGCAAGTAATTCCCACCACTCCCTTCTCAGCAGGTGTAGGCTCACTTCTAAAGCTCCCAGTAAACCACCTCTCCTCAGACACACAGCCTGGCTGCTGGAGGCCAGCTACTCTCCAGGTTTCTATACTCAGAGCCCAAAATATGAACAAAAGTTTCTGTAGGAAGCAGCAGCATTTGTCACGTCAAGAGATGAGGAATCCAGCAGAGATAAGCAACAGCAGAGAAAGAAATCCACCTGCATATCTTCTTCTACACCATTTTTCCTGAAAGTGTCAATGTGCTGCTTTTGGCTGGGCTAGAGTTCATTTTTTTCCATAGTAGCTGGTATGGGGTTATACATATTGGATTTGTGCTGGAAGCAGTGTTGACAATGGGGACGGTTTTAGTTATTGCTGACAGGGCTTACACAGAGCCAAGGCCTTTTCTGCCTCTCCCCCCAGCCCACCAGTGAGTGGGGTGGGGATGCACAAGGAGCTGGGAGGGGACACAGCCGGGACAGCCGACCCTGACTGACCAAAGGGATGCATGTTCCAGGCCATGCTCAGCATGTAAAGCTGGAAGGAGAAGGAAGGAGGGATGTTCTGTCTTCCCAAGGAACTGTTACGCAGTTGCCAGCTGGGGTTAAACCAGGACCTTCGCTCAAGGAGACTGCAGAGCTCCACTGTGGATGTGCCACCTTTCTGCTGCAGGCAGAAACATCATACATATTGCCCCCAGCAACTACAAACTCTGGGTGCTGCCCCACGTGTAGAAGGACCACTTTGACCCAGAAAAGAGGGCAGTAGCTTAGGAGGAAAGGACACTGTCAGAACTTCACCTGCCTTTCCAAATGCAAAGACTGCCCTTCACCCAAACAACAAATTTTTGATCCCTAGTAAGTTCACCCTAACAGGGAAGCATCTGCTGGACACGCAAGCCAGACACCAACAAGATGACCCAACAGTATCACAACTGAGTATCATGCTGAGGATGACCCCAGATAGCTCTTGGTTATCCAAATTGACAATCTAGTGTCATGGCTTTAAATGGGAGCTCTCCTATTTTTAATTGAAAACTTTCCTCTTCAAGTTTCCTCCAAATTTTGGAAGCTTGACTAAGACAGACAGCTTAAGTCAAAACAGCTGCAGAAAGGGATACATTACAAGTTTGTACACACTTCTGCATACCTTTGCATTAGTACTTTTAACGTGGTATGGCTTTTTCTTTGAAGGCCTAGAGAAACTTAAAAAGTAATATTGTGAATATTAAACTGATGCTTGGATTCAATGCAGGCTAAAGATTAATTAGCAGTATAAAAGTATGCTTTGTTGGACCACCACCAAGTCTATCTGTGAACCTCACAAAGCTCCAGAACTTCTGAGGCTCTGCTGTTGTAGCCCAGGGAGCACATGCATTTATTTGCCCTCAGGTGGTTTGCATCCAGGAGTTAAAAAAAATACATCTGTCACTCACGCAGCATTTGGACCAGCGAGAACTCACCACCCCACAGTCTGCTCTTAGAATTGCATTTTTTCCTTTTTTCTTTCCTGTTTTTAACCCAAAAGGGTTTTGCTGATTCCTCTTGTGAAGAGCAATGCCACAAAATAGCTCTCAAGTCTAAGGCACTCCCACATTGCAATTCCAAAATGCAGACTATTGTGGGAAGCCGAGAAGATACAAGAAAAATGTAATTATTAAGGCAAGAGTTTTCTCCGAACATATTGTTATCAGCCTGTGAGTCCTGTACACAGTCTTGCACCACATCTGTGGAATAAAATGCAAAAAAGTAATTTTCCACGGAAATAAACAAAGATTATGTCCCACAAAGCTTTCTGCAGGCAGCAGGGGAGTGGACGTCTCTTTTTCCTACATAGTGAGTAAGACTCTACCAAAAGAGCACTTAAGTCAGCCAGCATGCCAACACAAAGTTTCATTTTTCAGCACTGAAAAAAAACCCCAAAACCCAAGAAAAATCCCAGCAAAACCAAAGATACACAACAAAAAAGGGGAAATTCTGCATCCATGCATCAGGCTTGAGCAGGAATATTCACTAATGATGGCTTCTGACTCCAGTAAGAAGTTCAACAGAAAAGTTGTTCCAAGTTCTTTTTTGAGTTATTCAGTCAAAAGCCTTTGCATTTTATATCACGTTCCAAAAAACGAATTTCCTCCCAAAACCCCACCCTTCTCTCCATGCCAAAAGTTCACAAATCTGAAATTCTAGCCCCATCCTGGATTAACAATTCATTGCTCTGTCACCAAGTCATATTTCGCAAGCTGCCTTCAGTGTATTTGTGGCAAGAATCATCTATAAAATCCTGAACTGCCAAAACCTGCTCTCATATTCCCACTCCACTTGCTCCCCTCTCATTCAAGACTCCAGTACATCCTGGAAGCAGAGACAAGGTAAGGGTATGTCTGCCAGGAGTCCAGGTATTTTTCTGCTATGGCTACTGAGTTCTCTATCAATTCAAATTGAAAGATTCACAACACGTCATTAAGTTTGAAATGGAATCAATAAAGCCATTTGTCTCATTTCATTCTTGCCTCATGAATGAAGGAAAAAGAACAACGACTAATTAGAGATCAGTCCACCAGGTGCTGCAGATAGTGTAACTTTTGGTGTATATACTGATAAGATTAAATGAGGAAATCCTCATAGAGCATAGCATAGCAGTCATTATAAAAATTAAGTAGTTTCTCTATGAATGTGCTAGTGTCTGTATGTTCTTAAATACTTTAAATTTTATTCCTGTAGGTGGTTCTTTCTGAGAAGGCTTGTCAATAGAAATACTGATTTCTGAACATACAAAGTGAAAGCTGTAGTCAATCTGAAATTCAAAGACTGAAACAGAGCATTTGATCTCAGGCTTCCTAATAATTTTTTACACAATAGCATGAAATTAATTGAAAGGTGGAAGATTTTAAATAGCAAAGCTATCTGGAAGTGAAGCTTTTAAGGAACAACATGACAAAGGAAGTGTATTTATAGGTTTGAAAACAGGGGTGGGGGGAAAACACTGAAGCAGCTGAAGTAGCATGTTTTTTCCACAGTAGACAAGAAAAAACAATTAAATAGGAGGAACAGGCAGACAGAAAAGAAAGTGAAGTAGTTAAAACCAAGTCTGCAGTACTTAACTTACTCCTGTCCCAGGTATCATGAAATTTTTGCTTTTTGTTTCTACTTTAAAACTAGTGCTTTCTTTCTTTCTTTCCCTACCTGATCCAGCTTTTGTAAGCGCCTTTCCCAGTTTTCATAATTAAACCCATTAAATAAATAATTATTCGGCTATGACGCATGTTGCTATGGCAAGGACTGCGATAGCAAAGATTCAAGCTTTTATGACTTCACTGCAAGGTCACGGAGAAGCCGGCGAGCAAGAAAAATGCGTGGTGAAGAAAAGGCCATTTCCATTAACATCCACTGTGAGGAAAGACACCGAGGTGAAGTAGGTGGCTGCACCCTGCAGGGTGGTCTAAGGGCAGGTGTTTCATCTGTCACTCCAGCCTGTGCACGGAGTCACAGGGGGAAGAGAGAAGTGACTGCCGACTGCCCCATCCTTCTGGTTTTGTCTGCTTAGCGCGGCGCTCCAGCAGCGCACGAGCCCCAGGGCCACATCCATCCGTCTCCCCGCTAGCCCAGCCCAGTGCTCTTTTGCCTTTCAAAGTACCCAGAAAAATACTGCAAGACTGTGATCTTTAAAGAGCATGTGCTCCTTGCCAGGTAACTTTAAAGCGGCGCTCGAGGAAGATAAACACAGCAGCCTGGAACACGGGCATCTGCGTTCCCACCAGCGTCCAGCCCAGGTGGGAGAAACCCCACAAGGTGCACAAGCAGAGCAGCAGTGCCAGCCCAAGGCAGAGAGGCAGGAACTACTGGAGGTTCCCTGGGCACAGTCACCACCACATTTCGTGGTCCCCTTGGAAAGCTGCGCATGGAGTAAGGCAGAGCCCCAAAGCAGGGGAGGGAGGTGCATCAAGCAGCCTCCAGCCCTACACCCAACAGGGTTGAGGGGGGAGAAGAAAAGCTGCCCTCACATTTCTGACCAAACTTCCTCTCCAAACAATTAGAAACCATTGTTGCTGAGGGCTGGGACTTAGGAGAAAGAAGTGGCCACTTCCAGCAAGGTGCCCTCCAGGTGACAAAGGCCACCACACAGACAGGCACAAACATGTCTCTTACGAGGAGCGCAGCCAAGCTAATGCAAGGTGCCTCTAACTTGTTGCTATTTTTACCAGTAAATCTTGTCCTAAAAATATTTGCGTGGGGGAGGAGGGGGAAAAAAAAAGCGCAGGATTTAGTGGGGTGTCAACTAAAAACTTCTCATCAAATGCATGCAAGTATTTGAAAGCAAATAAACCGCTTTGATGCTGCTCCGTGGTGATGTCTATAACTCAGCAGAGAGGACAGGCAGGCAGACTCTCACATTAACAGAAGAGGTGGGAGATTCAAAACTAGAGATGAAGAAAGCACACACTTGTACTGAACTTTCAAAACAAGTTATTCCAGTTTAACATTTTTCTTCCTGAACTGACACGGCATAAACAAGAACCAATGAACTAATGAAATGCAAAGCTTATCCCGAAGCATGAAAGTATTATAATTGTGCTGCGCTTTGCTAATTTTAGAAGACGAAGAAGAATGACTATACTATAATAAGTCAAATGTAAATATACAAGGCCATCCAATCACTCACAGTGCATGCAGCCCACATTACTCAATTCTTCTCTGCATCCTCTCAGTTTAAAGCAATAAGAGCAGCAGGGAATTCCTCTCCTATCTCCAGTTTGCTAGATAAACCTATTCTACTCCAGAGTAAGTTTAAAATTTACCAGTCACAATTTCCTGTACTTCAAGGCTGAGCTTCTGCCTGCAGGTTTCTTGACACACAGGCATGTCAGACAGTGTGATACAGAATTGTAAAGCCTAATGCCTTCACAGTGCTCCATGCCCCTTGCTGGCTCCAACAGCACCTCTGAATCCCAGGAAAAGCCAGATTTTCATCCCTATGGTAATCACACACAGTGCTAACATCACTATAGTCTGGAGACAGCAGTTTCTTACATGGCCCACAGAATAATTGGACTAAAAATTCAAATAATTTTTAAAAATGCCAAAAAAACTACTGAGAAGTTTCAAATGACGGAACATCTTCCCTTCTAGCTACTATTTCCAGATAAAAATCACTATGGGTCACGGCCTCTCCTGTTATAAAACCAGCATTTTGCACAAACCTCCTTCCTGTAACAGATCATGGAGGTCAGATAACTGCTCAGAATTACTGAGACACAAGTCACATGGTAAACTATACATAAATATATGCTCACTATCTCCACTTTAAGTTACCCTAAGAAACTGAACAATCGATCCCAAGCAAACTATGATAGGCACATTAGGAAGGCTATCAAAATAGTAAAAGTCAGGAAAATCAAAGATTATGAAGCTACATTTCCTTCCAGCCCTTTGGGAGAGTGGGGAGAGCAGAAGGAAAAAAAAAAAAATCTGGAAATGTATTGCTTCAGTGGAGCTGCATTTTTAGTTTTCTGACTAAATTTTATTGTTGCTTTCATGTTGCTTTTTAATTTCAAAATTAAAATATTTCATTTTTACTGTGGCAGAAATAATAATTAAATATTTCTATTTTATCAAAACATTTTTCTACAAAGGTCAATAAATCAATGGATTATAACTAAATACTCCAATTTATCTAGGTAACAATTCTGAATAACTCTCTTGAGGGAAACATCAACTCTTATGAAAAACTTCAGATTCTTAGAGACAAATATTACACGGTCATGTTCAAAAGGGACAACAAAAAGCAATTCTAGGCATCAAAGCCCCAAATTTTTACAACAGATCTGATTCTATAGCTGAAGCAGTTCTCATGAACAAAACTGGCGAGAAATATATTAACAGAACTTGGTTTACAACCAGATTAATTTCATGTTTTTCAGTTCAGCACAACAGTGATCAGCTTACAGTAGCTCTGATAAACTGGCTCA
>VZUA01041027.1:46558-57947 GCA_013401035.1 Horornis vulcanius
GCTCCATGCCCCTTGCTGGCTCCAACAGCACCTCTGAATCCCAGGAAAAGCCAGATTTTCATCCCTATGGTAATCACACACAGTGCTAACATCACTATAGTCTGGAGACAGCAGTTTCTTACATGGCCCACAGAATAATTGGACTAAAAATACAAATAATTTTTAAAAATGCCAAAAAAACTACTGAGAAGTTTCAAATGACGGAACATCTTCCCTTCTAGCTACTATTTCCAGATAAAAATCACTATGGGTCACGGCCTCTCCTGTTATAAAACCAGCATTTTGCACAAACCTCCTTCCTGTAACAGATCATGGAGGTCAGATAACTGCTCAGAATTACTGAGACACAAGTCACATGGTAAACTATACATAAATATATGCTCACTATCTCCACTTTAAGTTACCCTAAGAAACTGAACAATCGATCCCAAGCAAACTATGATAGGCACATTAGGAAGGCTATCAAAATAGTAAAAGTCAGGAAAATCAAAGATTATGAAGCTACATTTCCTTCCAGCCCTTTGGGAGAGTGGGGAGAGCAGAAGGAAAAAAAAAAAAATCTGGAAATGTATTGCTTCAGTGGAGCTGCATTTTTAGTTTTCTGACTAAATTTTATTGTTGCTTTCATGTTGCTTTTTAATTTCAAAATTAAAATATTTCATTTTTACTGTGGCAGAAATAATAATTAAATATTTCTATTTTATCAAAACATTTTTCTACAAAGGTCAATAAATCAATGGATTATAACTAAATACTCCAATTTATCTAGATAACAATTCTGAATAACTCTCTTGAGGGAAACATCAACTCTTATGAAAAACTTCAGATTCTTAGAGACAAATATTACACAGTCATGTTCAAAAGGGATAACAAAAAGCAATTCTAGGCATCAAAGCCCCAAATTTTTACAACAGATCTGATTCTATAGCTGAAGCAGTTCTCATGAACAAAACTGGCGAGAAATATATTAACAGAACTTGGTTTACAACCAGATTAATTTCATGTTTTTCAGTTCAGCACAACAGTGATCAGCTTACAGTAGCTCTGATAAACTGGCTCATTTGAAAAGTTCTTTCCTAGATTTTGCTTTGTATTAACTCATGAAGTTTAGTCCAAGACGAAAAGAAAATTTTCCTTAGCACTGGAAGTGTTATGCACAATGACTACTACATTCCTATTACACTATATCTTTTCAATGAAAGAAGCTGTTCATAGTAGCTATATTACATGAAATACCAAAAATATTCTTGTGATGAACTCCAAAAGGTCACCAGAAGACCAACAAGGCAGTGAGCTTGGGAAAGGAGTTTAAAAAAAAACAACAGTAAGTCACCTCACTTGATACAAACTGTCCATCAACACATTTTCACTACATTTCAGAACAATCCAGAAGACCATCAATAAGAAAATCTGCAACTCCCATTTGCCTCTGTCAGGAACTGAGGTCCCTTGATTTATTTTTTTAATACAAAAAGCTGGTATTACGGTATTTTTTGAGTGTGCCTGATTTCCCACAATCTGCAAAAAATTGATACCATCATTCTGAGGTGTGTCTGAAAAGCACAGAGATTTCATGTGCCATTAGTGTGTCATAGCACAGGGGCATATTTTGTTAATGCTATGTAAGATATTACAGTGCATTCACGTAGCTCTGCAGACTTTACCACACTCACCCAACAAGACAGGCGAGTTTGGCTTATACAATACGTAAACAAGCCTTAGAGCAAACATGCAGTAGAACAAGTTGAAACATTGGTTACATTAGTTAAACCTCATTACACCTGAGTAGCCTCTTCATTTCCAGTTATTCCCATTAAGAACACTGCAGGTTAGCAAGATCAGAAAATAACAGCTCATCACCTTCTCCACCCCCCTCCCAGACTCCCCTTCCAGGAATACTTTGCACAGATTGATGCAGCAGAACAACTGGAGAGTGCACAAACAGGTCTGGACCACTTCCAACTTGCTTTCCCATCGATATACAGACAGCTCTATCTTTTTGCCCCAATCAGGGTCATTGCAAAACTCAAAACATGCAGCCTGGTCAGTTTTAGCTCAACCAGCAGCAGCCCTCGGTGCCTTGATCTGTGTCGCTGTGTGCAGGCCCCTGGTGAGGGGGCTCACACAAGTATTTCCTCTTGGACAGCACCAGTCTTGGATTACATCATCAAAGCACAGAATATTCTGAATTGGAAGGGGTGGCACATAGGATACAGGGCTTATCTCCTGTGCACAGTAATTAATTCTTGCTTTGTCACACATCATTCTTAGAGAATTTCTCAAAGACTTGTGAAAATAGAAAGCAGTAGTCTCAGTGGCCATGCCACCACTGTAAATGTATCTTCCAGCTCCAAATCGTTCAAAATCACTTGCCTGACACAATTTGGAAGAAAAATACCTGACAGAGGCACAGTCCAGGGAAGACACGACTGATGCTGTCAAAGGACCTGAAGACTCCAAAGCTTTCTACCCCATTGGGATGAGGGAATGCATGTTGCAAATTCCATTGCCTTCAGGTTTTGTTATATTAAAAATAAAATTAAAAAAACCTAATTATTTTATTATTAGAGTAGTGAGATCATCAAATGAAAGAAAAATTTGGCTTTATAGTTAAAATTGCATTCCTTCAGGGGTCAGCTTTTATATTTGTGTTTGCTTTTATATCTCAGTGGAATTCGAACCATGCACTCTATTTGGGGCTTTACTGAAGGATGACCACAAAGAAATTTTGCAGCTGATACAGAGGACAGCAGCTTATCTTGGCAGTGCTCCCAAAAGAGCAGAGATAATTCCTGTGCTCACCAGTCTCTATTCTGTCAATTGTTCCTTTGCACAAATTCAAGCCATTTTGGCCTTTGTGGATCTCCATATGGGCAAAGTCCAAACTACAAAGGAATCTCTTAATCTGCCCAGATTAGACTAAAAAAGAGCAATTACATGTAAAGGCTGCTACATGCGTTCCAAGCAGAGAAAGAGACATTTTCCACCACGAAGTCTACTGAAAAATTTGTCTGTAGCTCCTTCCCTTGGTATAGACATAAGAGCATTTCACCAAAATACACAAGTAAACAGAATAACCTCACAAACCCTTTGTACACATAATAGAAGAAATCAATCTTGATTGAGAACAGAATGAAAAAACACCCTCTAGTTCTAATAGTTCAGAAACTAGTTTTATCACTTAATCCCAAACTTAGTGCAGAGTTTAAAAGCAAACATGAATCTGCTAGAGCAGGCAGGAAAAAAAATAATAATATGTCTCTATAGAGATACAGTGCAGTTTTGAATGGCTTTAAATACAACCTTTTATGAATCTATGAAGAAAAAATAGTTGTAGCATTTAGAGATATACCGGCCAGTCCTGATTAATATCTTTATCAATGATCTGGATGAGGAGTTCAAGTGCACCCACAGTAAGCTCATGGATGACACCAAGTTTGGTGGGAATGTTGCTCTGCTGGAGGGCAGGAAGGCTC
Organism: Horornis vulcanius; assembly: GCA_013401035.1. NCBI lineage: Eukaryota > Metazoa > Chordata > Aves > Passeriformes > Scotocercidae > Horornis > Horornis vulcanius. Next base: position 50,035 of record VZUA01041027.1, read on the forward strand.
TGCAGAGGGATCTGGACAGGCTGGAGCAATGGCATGAGGCCAATGGTGTGAGGTTCAACAAGGCCAAGTGCCGGGTGCTGCCCCTGGGCTGCAACAACCCCAGGCAGCAACACGGGCTGGGGCAGGGGCTGGGACACTGCCCAGAGGAAAAGGACCTGGGAGTGCTGCACAACAGCAGCTGAGCACGAGCCAGCTGTGCCCAGGGGGCCAAGAGGGCCAGAGGCATCCTGGCCTGGATCAGCAATGGTGTGGCCAGCAGGAGCAGGGCAGGGACTGTCCCACTGTACCCAGCACTGCTGAGGCCACACCTCGAGTGCTGTGGTTTGGTCCCTGAGATTCTGAAGATGTCCAGAGAAGAGCAATAGAGCTGGGGAACAATCTGGAGCACAAGTCCTGTGAGGAGCAGCTGAAAGAGCTGGAGCTCTGTAGCCTGGAGAAAAGGAGGCTCAGGGAAGATTTTATCACCCTCTACAACTCCCTGAACTGAGGTTGTAGTCAGGTGAGGTTGGTCTCTTCTACAAATTAACAAGAAATAGCAGCAGAAGAAATGGTCTCAAGTAGTGCCAGGAGACATTTAGATAGGATATTAGAAAAAAATTTTTTATGGAAAGGTGGTCAAGCACTGGAAAAGACTGCCTAGGGAAGTGACAGAAGCGCCATTCCTGGATGAGTTCAAACCCCATACAGATGGGATCCTTAGGCACATGGTTCAGTGGTGGACATGGCAGTACTGGTTTAATGGCTGAACTCAATGATCTCAGAGATCTCTTTCAACTTTAATGATTTCAAGAATATGATTAGCAAGCCTGATACATATATATATATATATATATATATATATATANCACCAGCTATAGTTGGCTCTGTCTGGAAAATGCCTAAATGCCCAGTCAATGGTGACTGAGGGCAAGGCCATCTCCAAGTTCCTGGAATGGGCAACTCTAGTGGCAAAGAGACTTAAACATCAGGAAAATATTTGGCATATATTAAAGGAACAGAGATGTCAGCTGCAAAGGCAACTCCCTAGAAAACAGAAAATACACTTAATTTGACAGCAAAACATTAGTGGTAGTAGTTTACAGAAGACAAGCCTGAGAAAAGGCAGCATTTAGTGGCAGAGAGATTGAGTGTGTGCCATTGATGCAAAGTTTGCATAAAATGAGCATGAGGAGCCATCCACAGCCAGATCAATGGCAAGGCAGAGCAAAGATGAACAGACACAAGCTGACACAGAAGCTGCAGATCTTCAAGGGAAAGTGAGACCAAAAGGAAAAGGAAAAAAGAAAATAAAAGGCTACTACCTTTTAGGAAAAACATTTATTAGGTTCCAAGAGCAGCAGGGCGTTATGTCACAAGGCTAAATACAAGAACTCAAGCAAGGAGTTTTTGATTGCTTCCAAAGTGAATAAAGGAGGAAAGGGGAAAAAAAAAAAACCAACCCAGAATGAATGAGTATCAGCTTGGAAAAGGTCACCTGTAGGCCTCTGCAGGCATCTGCAAAAGTCATGAGGAAAGACTGAGCCAGGTTAAAGCCAAGGCTTCACCTTCTGGAAAGGCTCTTGGCTCTGAATTCTGCTCCAGCTGACCCCTCACAAATAACCTTCCAGACACACTGCCAAGACTTATTTATTTACTCATGTTTTTACCTGAAGGACACAGGAATGGAGATTTTGTGACTATTTTCCTATTTCTTACTAGGAAGGCACAGAGATATATTTTGTTGGCACATCACTAATTTCTAAGCTGTTTGAACTGCTTTAATTACAATACATATATATACACCAAGATGTTCTGGCAATCATTGAAAAACATAAACTGTGCTTTATTACATTTAGAATATATCCTTATTTGGACATTGAGTTAAGCTTTACCACACTCAACTGAATTTCAACTTGTCCTTTCAAATAATTTCATTAACAATACTTGATTTTTAACTAAGACCCATAACAAACTTGGAGGACTCTCTCATTTTATTTTTCTTTTTTAAGTTACAATAGCACATTACTAACAGAGCTACAGTTCAAGCAATATGTCCTTGTTATCACATACAATAATTATCCCAAACAAACTTTCTGAATTACGCCATTGAAATCTTAAAGATTTGCTGGGTTCTGGCTAATCTTCACGATACACTCTTGGGTAATTTCACCCTTGTGAAATTGTCCTCGTAAATCAAAAGCTCAGTCCTGCAATCCCATCTGCATCTGGGGATCTTTTTCTACAGGGGAATAAGAATGTTTGAATGCTACCAGAGAAAAATTGCAGTTCCGAAGAGTTACATATAATAGCCTCACTGAACTCTCCTCCAATTAGTCTCTTTTTAGCTGTCTAGCCTGAAGTTTAGGGATCTATTATAAAAAAAAAAATAATTCATCAGTGCTGGATGCTGCACTTCTTCATGAAAAGCCAAGATTAACACATTGAGTCAACAAGTTCTATTTTGAAATAGTTTAATTCACTAAGGAGATGACTGCTTTCCCCAAATGATGCAGACTTGTCTGCTGTTGTCTCGGCCAATTCAGAGGCTTGTTATTCACTACTTGGTTGATTTCAAAATCAGACTACCCCTTCAGAAAGTTGCAGAGACTATGACATCACATTTATGATAATTTATTGCACAATTACAGTGGCTACATCCCTGGATTTTATTTCATGGGAAAGCATGTTTCTACAATAGACTCAACCATTTTCTTGGCTTACACCTGTCCACAGTCATGAGTTTTGATATAAAGCTTAGCATGATTTTTTTTTCATAATACATAATACTATAGAGGTGTTTAATAGTAACTTAAAGCTGCATAGTTCAATTGCCTAGAGAAATATTTGCACTTTAAAATGAGACTTACTGAAATTTCACAAGCAGCTCAGAAGCACTGCTTAACAAGTTGCTAAAAATCATACAGCACTCCATCAGATTTCACTTGAATACTACTCGTCTTCTTAAAGAAATAAAAAGCCCAACATCCTCTGAGAAGGCAAGATTGTCATCACCTCAGATGAATGACAATAATGCAATCATTGAAATTCAATGCAAAAGTATAATTTAATAACATCAAATTCCAATGGAAAGATCTGCACACCACTATGATGTTTATTGACTAAAACTGATAAAATAGTAGTGTGAAACATTACAAGACAAAGTAATGCAAGTGCCAGCAAAATTGGGTTTCATCGTAGTTTGGTCAGTGTTATCTTCATTCTAACCAAAAGACTTTATATTACAAGCTTAAAAGACAATAGTAGACAGGCCCTATAATGCTATAATTACAGAACCCAGCCCTTACATTTGTTTCTGATTCAGCAAAACTTTCACCACATGGCATAGAAAGGACACATAAGTATTTTCCACATTATTTAACATGGCATTTATTTGAATATGTACTATTAAGTTTCAAGAATTCCAAAACGCATGTAGCAAACAGATAAAAATATTTTCATGTAATTGTTTCCACATGGTACAGTATTATTATGAAAGAGGTTCCCATGATTTTAGACTGGAATATATTATTAAGAGGATGCTGTCTTCTATCACAGTACTTTCTTTCCAATTCCCTAGTATGTACAATGGCACATTACTCAAATTGCACCCCCAAGAAAATTACTTTCATACTCCACATACAGAAAACTCATTTCAACCCCAACCAAAGGAAAAAGTAATTCTTCCCACTATTGTGAAATAAAATGTAAATTCTTTCATTACACGTAGGCAAACAGTGCAAGTAGGCAATGATGGCAAAAAAGGTATCCAACCCAACCACAACTAAAACAAGCTCTCAGGTCCAAAGTCTCTCAAACTTACCTTCTGAGGAACTTCATCCGTTTATTTACTGACTGGATGAGAAAACATGGCACAAGGGAAAGCCCCATGTCCCTGTGCATATGCAGCCTCAGCCAGAACAAACTGGAACATCAGGCATTCCTATGGCACGTAATAGCAGGGTTCTTTAGCTTCAATTGTCTTTTCTGAAACAGGTACTAAACTAGGCTAGAGTAACATTCTGTTGCTTTGTCTTACTGACACAACCTGCAAAATGGTTTTGGTAGGTTTTTTAGATCATCTGCATAGGGAATATGCTTCCCATGCCATACACAACGCTGTCAGAGAAGTCAGGCTAAGTTGTAACTTACAAAAAAGGCGATCTCTTTATCTTTTACAAGAAAGCACAATTAAGTCACCATAATATTCAGGGTGTTCTTGCCTCATCTAATCTATCCTAAACATATTTAACTTGTTCTCACCTTCTTGCACCTTAGTAGTAAGAACCAGAGAGGTAAGTGAGGAGGCACAGACGGGTAGGAAGGTACAAGTGCAAAGCTGCCAAAACAAAGACTGGGTCTTTCCTCTGCTGTCCCCATTTACCAAGTGAAGTCCATTTAACAGTTCCACATGCAGTGCAAGAGCTCTAGTGTCCAACACATTGTGAGGCTGGTCTATGATGATTCAAGATGAATTTCCTTCATAAAGGACAGTAACCAGTAAAGAGAGTGCAAATGCAACAGGAGAGGTGGGGAGGCTCCATGGGTGTTAGCTGTGTCTTCTCTGCATCATTCTGGAGTCACAGTCAATTCAAAAACAAAATAAAGGATTTTCAAAGCTAAGAAAGAGTAGTAATAACATGAAAAGTGAGGATGACACACTCCTATTTTGCAGCTTTTACCAATGTGGTCTAAGATATGCAGCAGGCTGATGAAGACTGACACATGCTCCAAAGTATCCTGTGTTCTCTTCTTGCCTTGCAGTGAAAGAATCCAAAAAATGAGCAAAGGCTGAGCAATAGACCAGGCAGTGTTTCTCCCAAGTGACTGCTTAGATGGCCCACACTGTGTACCTCAGCACTGAACCTACATGCAAGGTGTGAGAGAGCCAAGGGGCACCACCAACGGCAGCAAGACTTGAGGCAATCTACCTGCTACTGTTATTAAGTGCAGAAGCTCACAGCCCACTGTTTATGCTCCGCTTTTATCATCTGCTACCACTCACCTGCTTGGCCTGAGAAGCCCAGCAGCTCCACCAGTTTGAAAGATTGGAAAGACAAGGAAATCAGCTGGCCACAGAAGCACGCAGTAAGCAGCTTACCCAACCCAACCTGTACTCAAGTGGATTAGCTTCCCAAGCACACGGCCAGAGGGACCCCCTCCACCTTCATAAACACAATCTCAATGTTTGGAAAGGTGCCAGGAGTAAAATGTTTGTTTACTGCAGGCAGGAAGAGCTACCTATGATTCAGGCATTAGGAAGTGACGGGAAGGACTAAATTATGCAATTTAAAAGTAGGAAAATAAACACAAAGTAGCTGCAATGAGAGGAAGGAGGAGGAGGAAAAGGATAAAGAGACACAAGTTTTGTATCTTCAGCCTCACTTGTCCAGGGCTGAAGCCATCATTGCAGCAGGAGGCCCCCATAGGATTCCTTCACCTTTTAACCTTCATTCTAGAGCCCCTAGCCAGGGACTTTCCTCCTCAGCACTGAGTAAGAAACATCTGTTCAGCTCAGTCTCCCAGTTGGAAAGGACAGATCACAGTCTTCCTTATTCCTTACCTTATTTAAGCAGACTGAGACTTCAGAAGAGCATTCCATTTGCCCTCCCTTTAAACAACAACTACCTGAAGCAAAGGATCAAAGAGCTCATTCTCCAGCCAGCTAAGGAAGTGGGGAAGACTCTCCAGCTCTGTCCGAAGCTGGCTGCAGAGACTGACAGGAAAACCTTTTCCCGTAAGCAGAAGGCAGGAGAAGCACCCCGATGGGAATAGCACTGCCTTCCCAGCAGTCGTTGGAAGCAATCTCAGCAGGGCTGCTCATGGCTTTGCACCTCCCATCCACAGTTTGTTAGATCCCAGCAGAAGTTTAAAGTTTCTTAAACTGCAGTAATAATCTGCATTATTAACATGCCCTTTCCAAGGCTAAAACAGCAATCAAGCAGATTTGTATCACAGTGAGTTATGCCTGTACTGTAAGAAAACCCCACCAAAGAACACTCAAATTTATGTAATGATAGTGGTGCCTCCATTATATTATCAGTGAAGATCTTCCTGTCATTCTCTTTATAAATCAGACAATAAATTCCTGCTCTTTTTTTTTTTTTCCTTTTCTTTTTTAAATCTCCTGACATCAGGATGACTTCAGGTTACATTTCTCCTCTGAGAATGGATTAACCAAAATGGATACATGTAGCTTCAGGTAATGACAACAATCCCAGGGACNGCACTGAAGTACACACCATAGCAAAAAAGACTCTGTAGTTACTTGTCCTAGGACAAAATTACCCTGGGATGAAACCAGGGTTAAGTTTCCCAATTTACACTAATGAGTCACTTGCATGCTACTCTTCAGCTTAGATCTTCCCTCTGCCCCATTTCCCCCTTCCCCACTCCAAAACTCCAGAAAAGAAAAACCAGGTTTTGTTTTAGTAATGACTGATTCCTGAGTGAATACAAGTGTGTACTCTCTGCTGACAGACCTTAATTAATGAAGAGTCATTTTAGTTATTTCTCATAGTGCTGAGACGCTTCTGCAATTTAACTTCATTTGTGCACACAGACAACTGCATTAGATAGGTCATAACTAAGAGCGTGACATGACCTCAGCTTTGAGCTTTGAGGGCATTATTTCACACTGAGTAACAAGCCATTAGACTGCAAAACTTACTCACACAGCATGATGCAAATAATCTCAGCAATAACTGCATACAAACAGCGAATGGAAATGCACCAGGATGTGCAAGATTCAGGAAGATACACTTATTGACATTCCTACTCTTACACTTATTGAAGTTATCTCCCTTAGCAACAGGGAAGGATTTTGTAAACAACAAGTTTATCTACTACCACCATGATACATCACCCAGTGTAACACATAAATGAAAGAAAAAACAATTTCTTTAATGAAGAGCACCAAAAGAAATCATAGAATTATGTAAAAAGTAATAGAGTTAAAAAGGGATAAGTTTTCATCGGTTTGTAGCCTAAATCTCAAATTAAGTTCATATAGATCACCACTTTCTAGGAAAGCAGGACTGCCAGATGGCATCACACTCACAGCCCACCTCTGACACTTCCTGCACATCAGCAGAACTAGGAAAAGACTGGACTGCACAAATGAACCAAAGGAACCAGTTCCAACATGATGTTTTAGAAGTTTCCTCTTATCACAGTCCAGACCTCCAAGTGTTCATGTTTACAGATGAGGGATTCTCCCCAAGCCTCCCAGGAATCTCCTGCATTCCCAGTGTGGATACCACATGGCAGAGCATTCCACTGCCTCATTTGTCCTGGAAAACACCAGCCTCTTCTGTTTCAAACTACACTCCAAACAGTCCCCCCTCTCGCCCTGCCTCCACTTTTTTTTTTTTTTTTAATTAAACAATGCAAGGACAAATTGTCAATTCACATCAAGTTCATACATTACTCTGACATCCTCTTTCTTCGTTGTTTTTTGATGAAATAAACACATACCAATCCTAAGAAAAATATTAGAAGCATCAAATAAATTATCCCCACCATCTCTTTCTTAATAAATTTCTTACTTTTCAGTGTTTGCTACAAAGGGACACACTTGCTGTCAATATTTTACCCTACGTTTAAGGATCATGGATATGTATACACATTGTTAAAAATTGTAACTGTTAAATTCTGTATATGGACTTATGACTGGTTTCAAAAAGCATTGCTTATAAAGCAGCAGTTCTCCCTGCACCATCCCAAAACCAGGTGCAGCTTCTCCACTACATCTGATCCTGCTTAAAAATCTACATGGAAACACAAACGTCAGAAAACTGTAACAGAAACATGCATTAAGTGTGAATGTGAACATTTGTCTAACACATTATGTGACTCAGTGCACTTATTCTTCATACAAAGGGAAAATGACAAACTGACACATCATTTTCAGAACTGATTTTTTTTTTTTTTTTTTT
>VZUA01041043.1:10188-30378 GCA_013401035.1 Horornis vulcanius
TTTGCAACCAAAAGACTGGATGTATGCATGCATATGCATGTATGCTTCAGTCTTGTCAATTTAGACCTCTCCCCTCCAGTTTCTCATGACAGAGACATTGAGTTCTGGGTTGGAAGAGACTGTATGCTGTAGCCACATTTATCACATACTTACTTGATTATTTCCATTGTTAGTGAAGGTTCTGCTAGAATTCTTACCTCAGCCTTGCAGTTCTGGCACTGTGAATACAAGAATGTTGTACTTTATCGGAGCACCTGGTACTGGAGAAACACAGAAAGTAATGATAAGGAAAGGGTTGTAAAGATTTTTCTGGAAAAATACATAAAATCAAAAAAACCCACTTGATATTATGTCTTAATTCTTTGTCATCATGGTGGTGGTAATGCCCTGGTCTATTGCAGAGTTCACAAAAGCAGTGCTGTTGTAAGGTAGAGAAATTGATTGGGAATTTTGAAATTGCTTTTCACACCTTAGTGAAATATTCTGTGGCCCTAGTAGCAGTGTGTTCCTGGAGTATTTATTGTTTGCCTCCATGTCTCGGCTTTGTATATGTAGTTTTTCAGACTGATTAATGAAGAGTTTAACTGGTATGATCCTGAGAAGCATTTAATGACTGTTGAATATGTGCTTAAATTATTGTGTGACTAGATGACAAGGTCTGGTGTAGACTGGTAATTTTAAAGACTAGCTTTTTCTTACTATTATTTTCAAACAATATTCAGCAGTTGAGTTAGAAATTTTAGGAATTGAACAATTTAAGAGGAAGATCTTTTCTGCTTTGGAGAAAAGATTTTTTTGTTTTTAAATCTGTTGGTTTCTTTTCCATGTTGCCATTACCTAAATCTCCCCTTAGTGGGGTGTTGAGTTTGGTTAGTGGAGGNAATGATAATTCAATGCACGCTTCTGTTGAATTGCAGGTGAGGGTTGGTACCAATTTACAGTGGTATGAAGAGCACACTGGAAATGAACAGCAGCTGAAGTTCAGTAATATTCTTGAAGAGTTTCTTTTTCGGTCTGTACTGTCTTTCCTATTAAACACTGTTTGGTTTTTGTAATTAGCTTCTAAGGGCATGTTCATGAAATGTTAATTCTCTTAAAAGATATTTCAGACTAATCTGTCCCTTGTACCTTTACTGTTCCAAGATGTAAATCTCAACTGTGTTACCTGGTAAGGTGAGACACGAGAAAAATTTCGGTCAAGAATGGTACTTGATCACACTATTTAAAGACTTTGCAGTTCAAAGCTAGTTCAGGAAGAGAACTGAGGTGGTAACTTTTCACTGCAAAAGCAGCAAAATATTATTCCCTGAATTGGTCTCCCTAAAGAAGCTAACTCCAAATTGACGTCTCCTGATAGACTTTTGTTGCAATATGAAAAACTATTTTGTTTGGACATTGAAAAGCATGAAAATCTAGTATGTTATTTTGGTTCAGCTTCTTTTTCTAAAGAAGAACTGGAGCCCTTTATAAGCTAGGAAGGTGATGACATTAGTAAGCTTAATGACTTGTCTCGTACAAGAGAAGTATATATGGTATTTCCTGATACCTTTCTTGAGTTCTGTTTCACCAAATCTTGGTTTTTAAATGTGTTTATTTTGACACCCTGCAGTGTTCAGCAGTGCTTCTCATTTTGTCAGGGCAAACCTAAATATTTCTGATTATGTCGTAAAAAGCTCAATTCCTTCAAAATAACATCATGTGAACTTTGGTTTGTTTTTCAATGACATGGACAGCAAGCCAAATGTGACATTTCATTACAGAATGGGTAGGAATCTAGAATAATCAAATTATGGCTACCTGGTGTCATTATTAATTTTTCAGAGTAACTGTGAAGAAACTTCCTTTCCTCTGGAAAAATATATCCAAACACAATTAAACAACAGTTCAAATAGTGTTAACAAGTAGCTTTCATACCTCACCAGATTTTAGCTTTTTTGCTCTGAACGTTCAGCTGTGGTTTTTTATGTAAAGACATCATGTGTGAAGTCTTGGCAGGATGCTTTTTGTGTGGAATGACAGAAAGAAAACATGGAAAACTAAATCTATTATCTGCATTCTTTCTCTTTCAACTTCTTAGGACTGCTAGGCAATACATCAAGTTATACTGTTACTTGGAGGATAAAAATGAGTGTTACTTATTAAACCAAATCTAAGTTAATAATGATCAGGAGTGGGTATTGTGAGATCTTTATTGGCCTGTGATCTCTCTTGGATCTAACATCTCAGGTAAAAAGGAATAAATGAGTTGTGGAATGAAGGAATAGTCAAGGGAGACACTTTTGAGAGTCAAAAAGTGTCAAAGTTTGGCACATTTCGAGTAGTGAGTGCTGCTTTCTGAAAGAAGAGGAAGAAGTAAATGGTCATCATTTTTGCAGATGATTTTAAGAGTGACTCCATTTAGACACTTCTTTTTTTTCTTGTAGGACTTGTTCTGCAGTACCTTGGTTTCCCTTTGGTTCAAGGAAAAAGAAAAGTCATTTAGCTTAGTTTAAGCACCAGTGATGAGCTGTATAGGGAGGTCTGACCCCCATTTGGGGGGAGATGTCTGGTCAGCTTGGGGGGGGTCACTAAATAAGAAGGTGACTTCTTACTTTGGACACTCTTTGATTTCACATTGCAGACTGAAGCAGTTACTGAGATATTCAGTATCAATTTAGTCTGTTGATGTTTGTTGGTATTATCAAAAATTTTATTTCTGACACTTGTATTAGTTGGGCAAGACAGGAGAAGCTTGATTCAAAATGAGATCCCTGGAAGCTGCCAAGAAGGCAGAATCCAAAGATGTGAGGACTTTGCAGGCAGTCTGCAGAACAAGCTCTCCCAGGAACACTGTAAATGGTCTTGGATGATATTCAGAGTACCTGTCTTCTCTCAGGATGGTGGCTGTAGTTTAGTGGATTTCTTTGTTTCTATGCGGTTACTCGAATAAGACATTATCTCATTTACTATCAGATGCTGGTAAACTGCAATAAAATAGGCATTTGTGGAAATTGTTGTCCTAATGTTCCTTTTCTAACATGCCTTGTTACTTCATTTAAGGTAGAAATTGGATCTGGAGAGAGCTGTCCAAATATACACCAGCCTTGCAAACTTGCAGAGTACAAACAACTGGTTATAGGTGGGAGTTCAAGGAGCTGAGTAAAAAGAACTCTTCTGTGAGATGAGAATCAGAGTTCTGCAGCACTCTCCTGAGAGGTGAAGGCTGTCAAATTATGGTGATATGAGTAGCACCACAATAACTACAAAACTTTTTTTAGTTGTACATGGGCCTTGGAAACAGAATCTGGGAGCTTAAGCGTAGGAGAAGGGAATACAGGTGACCTCAGCCCTGATAAGTAACAGCTGTGTAAATTACCCAATACAGCTTCACCCCTGATGAGTAACAGCTGTATCCAATAAGGATGAGTGAGATAAAAGGCGGGGTTGGCTGGTGAGGGGAGGATCGTCATGGAGGAGGAGCCTTGAGGAGCATGAAGCAGAGAATCATGGAGCAGGATCCTGGTGAGAGAGAATCCCTGCAGTGAGGTCAGTCAGGGTGTGCAGTCAGGGCTGTTGTTGGAACCTGCAGTCACAGTCTGGCTGGGTAAAAGCTGCAGTCAGAGTTCAGCAGGGAATAACCAGCAGTCAGAGGCTGCAAGGGAAACCTACAGCAGGAGCTGCTGCAGGCAGAGTCAGGGAATGGTTGGGGTTAAGATGACTAACTTGTGAAGGAAATAAACCAGGACCCTTTTTATGCCATCTATAGCAGGGAGTCTGTGCCTCAGCTCATTTCTATGCTCTAATAAGAGGGCTGCTGCAACACTTAAGGTTCATGGTGGAGTGTGTGATAGAATAAATGACCCTTTATTATTAGGATTCCTGTATATCAACTTTGACTTGTTCAGTTACAATATTGGACAGAATCTTTAGGCTATTCATGAACATTTAAATACGTACTGATCTGTTCTTTTGGTGGACAGGCTACTTACTGCCTTAACTCTATCTGAGCTGGCAACATTCTCTGTCAAAGAGAGATATGACCCCCAGGCCTTCTCAGAACAGTAACATTTAATTTAACAACAAGGAAACAATTTATTGAAATACATACCCTTCAAGGCTTGGAGTCAGAGGTCACTGACCAGAAGAGAGTTCTTGCAGAACAGAAATAGCTACCTTGAAACCTAGAAATGGAAGCTCTGCTGCAAATCCTTTTCTTCTGATCTCTGGATATACCTGGACACCAGCTGTGCAGCACACAGCCTGGCAACTGTGTGCTGAGCCCAGGGCAGGAGCACTGGTGGGAAGTGTGTGCAGCCTGGCTGGCCACTTACCTGGAAATCATCTTCCTCTCTGCCAGCTGCCCTAATTTTCCTCTCAGCACACTCTGAACAAGTAGCCCAGTGCTGTGTTTGAGGGTGAGGACACTGTACAGGAGGTGCATATAGGCTAAAGCTGCTCTCCAGGAAGGACAGCTACAGCTCCATTAGTTCTGGGACAAATTCTCCATGCCACAGATTGACAAAAGCAGAGACTCAACAGATGCAAGAATTAACTTGGTGCAAGACAGCTGCTTTTGGGTAGTACCCTAGTCTTGACTCCAGACAGGACCACCAAAACGTTGTCGTGCCAAGATTCTCTGTGATCCTTGTTAAGGAAGGGTTGTTAGCACAGGCCAAAATGTTGCCCCTACACTGCAGATGCTGGAGAAAAACTTGTTGCAGGACTCACGCTGGACTGGGTGAGTGGTAGAGCTTTGGAGGAACCTGCTTGGAACTTGTAGGGCTGATGTGTGTCAAATGCAGAAGACACTGCTAGTCAGGAGGTCTGTGTGCTTGGGGAGGGCCTGTCCTCTGCCCTGCACATTCTGTAGTCTGTTTGCTTTCTGGTTTTCTTCTGTTTTTTGTGTACTGCAGACTTAGTGCCTGGTTTTCTGGCCCTCAGGTAGATGCCTGGAGAGAAAATTATATCCACTGGTGGAGGGTTACCTTCCATGTTGTTAAGTGTCAGGATAGGCAGGAAAGCTGAAGGCTGTTGAGTGGAAAGAATCCATGCAGTTGGAAGGCTTGGGAAAGCAGGGCAGCAAGTCAGATGACTAGAATGGGACACTGGGATTAAGACTCATTCTGTACATGACAGTGGGGAAGAGAACCTCTCAAGGTCTCTCAGGTTGGGAGAAACTTTGGCAGTCCAACCTCCTGCTCACAGCTGGACCAGCTCTGAGATGGGACCAAGTTGTACTGGGCTTCATCCTGTTGTGTCCTGAAAACCTCCAAGTCTGGAGACAGCACAGCCTCTCTGGGCCCCATTCTGGTGCCTCTCTGTCCTCAGTGGGGGTATAAAGCTTCTCTTGTGTACAGTCTGAACCTCTCTTGTATCCATTTATGTCTGTTGTCCCTTGTCCTCCCACCATGCAGTGCTGGGAAAAGCCTGACTTCGTCTTTGGTTTGCCAATAGCCTGTGGCACCTTTTAATGTAGGTCAGCCTTCAGTCCTTGTTAGGAAATTGTAACTTTGTGATTAATTAAAGTAAATAAAAATGCATATGAGCTTGGAATTAACGGCAGGGATAACATAGTGATATATTGATCACATTATGCAATATAGCATCAGTGAGTGTAGCTATATTGAGCAAGCTAGCATGTAGACACTAATTGAGAGGGAAAAATCTTTATTTACTTTTGAGTGTACTGTTTGCAACAGCTTACATGCTTCTCTTTGTAAAATAAATAAATAACCACACACCCATCAGTGTGGGAATTGAACGTAGTATCTAAAATTGTGTTGCAAGTCTCCAAATACCAAGGTAACTGATGTGTTCCTACGAATGCCAGAGCATTTGTCCTCCAGGCAGGTATTTTACTTTCAGATTTTAGATACCAATGATTTAGATAATCAGTGTTTGTCTCTATATCCAGAGGGTTTTATTCAGCCTGTAGGAAGCTAAAGGGAGAGCCAGGTGTTAGCTTCTTGAAATAAACAAAGAACCCTTCTCTATTATTCTGGTCTTTATTTCTCATTTGATGAAGCTAAATGTTATGAGTGTTCATGTAGGTTTATTTTATTTGTTCATAAAGAAAATAATAGCTTATATAAAAATACTATTTCAGTGTGTACCTGATTGGTCTGATTAAGGGCGCTGTCCTTAGATAACTGATCAACTTGTCAAGTATCTCTATGGTCACTAATCTGTAATCCAGAAGAGATGACCACTGCAGAAATTTTGACTATCTTTGTCTTCTCAGAGCTGCACAGAGATAGCATGGAGAGGCATTGGACAGAAGCAAGGCCAGTTAGAATTAGGGTAGAAATTTATACCATGAAGGTAAACAGCACAGTTGGTTTCTCAAAGGAGCAATGGAATTTCTGCTCTTGGAGATGCTCACAGCTCAACTGATCTAAGCTGCCCCTGTGCTGAGCCCTGAGCTTCACAGAAGTCTTCTATCCTGTATCATTCTATAGTTACATGCAAACAACATCCAGTATTTCAGTGACAGAGATCACGGTGCTATAACATTAAGACCCAGTTGCTTAATTTGAAAACCTCTCTGTAAAAAAGACAATGCTTCTTATCAAGCAATATAATTAACGAATTTTTATGTCACAGGTGACCTGCAAGTCAGTTCAGCATGTCTATGTAGGGAGCATCTGGAGTTTAACACTGACACAATGTGATTTATTTCTACAAGAAACACTTTTCTTTGCTGTTATAAGAGCAGAAGACTGTTTATGGATGACTGAATTAATGCATCCTTGGCAAAGACTTTTGTAAATTGAGGATTGAGTACAGTAGGTGAGAGCATTCTGAAGATAACTTGAAATAAATTTTACTAATCTATTTAAATGTGCATGGTTTTGATGGTTCATTTGCAGAGGGAATTAACATTTATTTCCATTTGGAGCATCAACTTATGATAGTAGATATTATCAAAGCATGCAAATTTAATTAGGGTGTAATTAAAAGGTGAAGTAACATGAAGCATGTATGACAATTTTCTTGTTCCTTTTTCAGATTAATTTTGGCTTTGACTTAATATAAATGTAGTTTATGGAGCATTTTTCTTTCCAGTGGCATAGAAATCAGGTGTTGCATTAGATCTTCCTGACTGAAGGTTTGGGCTGCCCAACAGAGCTTGCCCACAATAAATGGGACTGAATTTATTTCCTTGACTTTCATTGTCTTGCTTTAAAAAAGTTTAAATTGTTGGTGTTAAACTTTCCTTGCTTTTAAATTGTACCCAGTGCCAGATTGTTGAAGTTGTAGAGGGTGCTTTTGGAGGAGATGGGAATGCAGCTGCAGCTCAAGCAGTTTCTCTAGGGTGATGTCTCCCTTTACTGTACCTGGCTGGCCATTTGCATCTGCATCTTCTCAGGATGCTGTATTGGGAAGAACTTGGCTGAAAGGCAACACTAAGACTTTTTAGGGAAATCTGGAGCTTTTTGAAAGATGTAGAGTGCGTGGTGCCCAGGAGATGTATCAAGGGATTCTGTTGTTTGTGTTTGGCTCTTGAACAACTTCAGTGAAGAGGAGCAAGATTTAAGAGTTGTATATAGTAGAGTAGCTGTAATAGTCTGTCATTTTGTGAGCGTCCTTCCCTTTGCTGTTGAGTGTGAAGGTGTTTTGAGGGTTGGCTTGGAACTTGGCATGTTGTTTCACAGAGTGGGGTATCTTCTTTTTTTTTTTTCCACCCAATTAATTTTTACCTGTCTAAACATGATTAGTTGTTGGGATTATATATTCCCCCTCCACCTCCAGAAAGTTGTATTAAGCTGTGGTGGTGTTTCCTTTGTTCTCGTCACTGGTATCATCTTTCTAGTGTTTCCAAGCTGTGTTACACTGCATCTTGGGGACAGCAGGAACACCAAGTTACAAGTGTTTAACCATATTCTTATTTGAAGATGAATGAAATAATTGTCAGTGAAAATTTTTAAGCAGTCTGTTGTTACAAGTGTCTGTAGACTTGGGTGTGCCATTTTTGCTGTTTTCTACTGTGAATCTCTGGGGTTGAAGTGAGGGTGGAGTGCATACCTTGATGCTTTCCTTCATCCTTCCTCAGCAGGAGGAGGTTAATGGAGTCTTCACTAGGAAGTATGCATTCATTTGGAAGTATGACAAGATTGCTGAGAGTTGGATTTATAAACAAAAAGCAAAAGAATCTGGGAATGCTGGCAAGGAGAAAAAAGTAACCAGGTGTTGGAGTTGTGAACTTTACTAAAAACAGATGTACCTTTCTTTACTTGTTCCTGCATGCAGTTTCAGGATACTAGAATACCTCACTGCTTTAGCAGAGGTATGGAGTAAGAAACAGTAATGAAAAGAGTGTTTTGGAGGGAGCCAGAAATGGAAGTTTTTTACCTGTTTGAGGTTTTTGTTTGTTTTTTACAAATGGGGCTGACCCTTATGTTGGCTTTTAAGGTCTTGTCTTTGTCAGAGGGAAACATCTGGCTCTTTCATCCTGATCCTACTGTTAAAACAGCTGGAAGTACTTAGGCAGCATATTGCCCACATTTGTATTTCTTCTCTCAAATTTTATGTACAGCAGAAATATGTTGTTGCCAAAGTTATTTCTCATCATAGTAGGCAGTGTGAATTCAGATCCAGGCTCCTGCTGGTCTGTGGTTCTGACCTTATCTGGCTAAAGGCAGGCTTTGACATCACATCCCTTGCAGTGTGTCAGAAAGTGAACCAGCGAGGTCGAGAATGCATGCTCACATCTCTGCTAGAAAAGGCAGAAAATGTACTTGGATCACATAGTTTTTATGATCCCTTTGATTTCTTTCCATCAGAGACAGGATTTTTTTGTCTCTATCGGATGTGGAGTAAGTGTTAGCACTCAGCTGCTGTAATTCCTATCAACAACAATTTATATGTAATGTCTTCCTTGATTCCTCTTTGATGTAACATGTGAGTGAATTCTGTAACTTTGCAGAACATGGAAGCAGGGAGGAAAATGGCTGGTCAGGTGTGAATAGGTTTCTGTTGAATACCTGTGGTGTGTGTAGGCACAGAAGAAGCCTTATGCTCTTGTAGGGCTTTATTTTTGAATATTCTGATGGCACCAGTATGGTATGCATAAAGTTGATAAACATTGTTTATCCACAGAGGAGTAGTTGGAATATAAATAAAGGGAAAACAGCTAATATGGAAGTCTGCATAATGTTTGTATTTTTTTTTTCTGATATAAAATGTACATAAAAGCAGATTTTAATGGTGTTACTTGATCAGTTTTCAACTTTGCGGGAAACAAATGGTTTGTGATTGCTGAGGTTTTGTTATTTAGCACTTTTTGTATGATGTTTGGTCAGGGTAGCAATCAAATTCTATTTGAGTTGTTAAGCTCGAGAAATAGTGAGTACTGAGATACTGAGGCAAAATAAAAAGAGACCTAAAACACCTGGTTGAATACCTGGAGGCATACAGGTCTGGAAACATTTGTTACAGCAAGCAACTCATTTAAATGACAAGGACAAAGGAGTAATGGCAGCTAAGAGAAGTTATTTGAGTCATAAATACATATTATTAGAACTTGTTTAGCATCAGCTCTGAAGGAGTATGTTTGGATAAGAAGTAGTTCAAGTTCAGTTGACGCTGAAACAAAAACATATCTATACAAAAAAAATATAATGCAAGAGTGCATTTGCTATAAAATACATGTTGGCCCAATGGACTTTGCATTTAGAAAAGCCAAAAAGCTTTTATATGATAGAAAAAATATTTTTAATTACCTTATGTAATTATGCAGATTACCTAAATAAACTCTTCAAGAAATGCCTGTAGATTGGGACTTGTCTGAAAAAGATGTCTGTTAAAATTGATGGTAACTGCTGTGAAGTGTCACTTAGGTTTTTATTGGTCACGCTCAAGCTGGCCGCCCTAATATTATGTTTTGAGAAAATAGTTGCAAATGATATGTTCCAACTCTTTGAACCAAAGGAAAGCCCTTCAGTGCAGCAGCGAGCTTTATGTAAGCCATGGGTGGGGGTGTTTTTGGTGTCTGAGACTTGTTTGCTGAATGACACTTGGATTCTGGAAAATAATAGACGTGGCTGCTGCCAGGGTTCAGTGGTGGGTCATGAAAACGGGGTGACACAGAGCTCACCTGCGCTGGCGTCGGCTCAATCAGACGCCGCCTGTGCACGCAGCGTTCTGGGGAGGAGAAATCACCACCCTGTTTGTTTTGCACTGCAGGTGGAACCACTGTAGCTCCCTGTTGTGTTTGTTACTTATGGTGTACTTTTTCATGAGGTGCTTGCCACTTGAGACGCTTTTCAGGTGCTCAGGAGCAGACACCGGATACGGAATGGGCAGTTTGGTTCTTTGCTGTGCTGCTTTTCCACTGTGGGTTTGAGCAGCCTCTGGATAGCATGTGATCTGCAGGTGGGAAAGCCATTCGCCAGAGAGCAAGGTGCTGCCTGTCTGGAGAGGTTCAGGTTGTACTTCTATTCCTTTCTGCACTCTTTCAGTGAACAGAGATGGGTGAGGAAGCCTGTAGGCAGCACAGCCGTGGAGTACCATATTGCCTGCGTGCCGCCAGGAGATCCATTGTCCCTGTGGAAAGTCAAGAACCCAGTTTAGATGGAGAGAGGGTGAATGCCCTAAGAAATCAGCTAGGAAAACTGTATCTGAATCTTGTTTGAAAAAACATAGATCCTTTCCTGGAGGAAAGGTTTTGTTGAACATGCCAGTCAGTATACTTCCCAGAGCCCTTTCTCCTTTACACTAAGGCAGGAGGGTGAGCAAGCTGTGCCACCCCCTTGACACTGACCAGAACTGGTTCTGCTTTCTCAGAACTTGCAGCAGTGTTTTTGTCAGAGTAGCTGCTGTTTCTTCCTGAGGGCTTCTGTGCCTTCACTAGGCTGGAGGGTGTGAGGAACCTGGAATCATTTGCTTTGGTGCTTCCAGAGTTTGACTCTTTGTGACTGGTGGGTTCAAAAAGAACCTATTTTGTTACTTAGTTTAGTTACATTTCTTTGGAGGATGTTGGTGTTTTGGGACATTCAAGGTTGAAAACATCTTCCTTTTTCTCATTGTTGCAGTATATGAAGGTGTGTGCTATTGGTCTTGCAGTCACTTATGCTGACTGGTGACCACAGGGAAAATTAAAGCTTGGGCAATACTGAAGGTTGGTTGATGGAAGTAAAGTAGGAGCACTTTATTTTTTTGGCACCACAGAAAGCATTTAATTCTTGTTAACTAAGTTTAAACAGGAGCTCCTGCTCCCCTGTGTTTATTGGTTTTGAGGCTGTAAGTCAAAACAGTTCACTTTGTGCAGATATATTGAACAAAGGCTTTCTCAAGCTATTGTGACCCTGACAAAATATGGAAGTAAGATAAATATAAGGGAATCAGGACTTAGAGACAAGGCATTCCAAATGTACTGTGGGAATATAGATAAACCATAGATAAACCTTTGGCTCAGGACCAAATAAATAACACAATGTGCAAGAGGGTTGCAAGTTGTCTTCAGGGTTGTACTTCCTCATGGCCTTTTTTACAGTTTCAGCTGGAAAAGATGCTGATACTACCCTTTAATTTCTGCTCAAGGAAGCTTGTGGGTTTTGAGTACTTGCAGTGTAACTGGTCATTTGAGCTTTGCAAATATACTAAGTGTTAATTAAGTTTAGTGCAATCACACTCTGATCTGATTTGGAGCCTGAGACCTCCATTGTCTGTATTTAAAAACAAAAATCTATCATTTTGAACCAGGGAGGCAGTTGGTTATGTAATAAAATTCTTAATAGGGTGAAAGGAAGATAGCTGAAATGGCAGTTCCTTATTTGTTTTAAGGTTTGTCTAGAAACTGTTCCTATGACAAAAGGATCATTTGTTTATCATCTTAGTTTAAATATTTACTTGCTTCTGCAGAGATAAAATCAAAGTGCTCTCCCTGCTTTTTGGGCTTCTGAGTTCCAGGGTCCAATTTCTACAGTTTTACGTGCTGTGCACACAGGTGGCATTTGGTTCTGGCTGGTGGCTCCTTATTTTTCCCCATGAACAGATGGAACGGGAGGGAGAAGGTTTCACGGTCATGGACAATGGAGTTAGGTGAGAAATTCTCCTTTAGTTGTTAATGCTGAACCACTTGCACTTGCCAGCAAGTTACTTAAGATTTTAGAACATAGAACAACATTGTAACAAAATTTGGTATTGTTTTAATCTCTGCAATATCTCTGTGAGCAAGATTTTCACGTTGATGCCATCTCTTTTACAAAACCTTTCAAAGGTATCTGATGCTGTACTGCTTTTTTGTCCCCATGTCAATCCCCCTCACCAAAATATTATCTGCTCCTTTTAATGTACAAAATCATTAAACAAAAATTATATAAACTGTATTATAACATTTTTCCAGTTGCTTTAGGTATGCCTGTACTGTGTAGTGCTCTGGAGTGTAGGAACACTGTACTGATAGTGCCAAATGGGACTGACTGGAAATCAGAGGTTAAATAATCAGAGGTCTGCCATCTCATGGCTAATAACCAAGGCTTACCTAGTTATTTGCCAGGTCCTGCAGTGGCCACTGCTGGGTTTATTGCCTCTACCACCTGCCTGGGTTAGCTGGAGAACCTTGTGATGGATTCATGGAGTTGTGCTGAAGTGAGCTCAGACTCAGTGCCCCTTGTTGGCTTGTGTGTGTCCGCTTGCAAATTCTAAGATGAATATTTTATAACTCTGAAAGTAAGAAGCAGACAAACTAGGGGATTGGCTGGGGAAAACTGCATGTTCAGTAGCTTCACAGTTGCTCAGCTGGGTTAGTGTCAATGTAGTTTAGTTCTTATTCCCCTGCTGTAATGATGAGAAATCACTTGGTTCCTCAGAGGGATGCTCTTGCTGGTCATGGGCTGTCAATGTATTAATTATTGGGCTTGCACTTTGTATTAACTCTTTTAGCAGTTCATGTGCTCTCAGTGAGTATCATTTAATCAGAGAAATACTGCTGTGTGTCAGTTTCTAGTTTGATACAGTTCCTTTTCCCAGAGCTATTTAAAAGATTTCTTAGTTTGTGAAAGTCCAGTTGTCATAGGGATGACTCCTCTTTCATTTCAGAAGAGCAGAGCTCTGTGACTTTATTGTCACATTTATATTCTAACCTTTTTCTCTTTTACCTAGTGAGAGAGCAGCTTTGGTGTTGAAGAGAAACCTCGGAAAGGAATGGGCCATGTTCTCTTGAAGCTGTTTGCCCTGATCCCAGGAATGCTGTAGAGGTTAGTGACGTGAATGTTGAAGAGCTTTTGTGGAAATTGCCTTTTGATTTGTAATTGGCACACTCTTCAGTAAATTCTGTGTGAAGCAGTTCATTTGCCTGTCACAGAAAGGGAGTTAATTCAGGCACTGTCAGAACACAGTCAGCTTAAAATTGCTCTACCCAAACAAAATTTAGGATTCTGTTTATCTGTGGGGATGCTGTGGAAATACATTGCTGGGTGGTCACAGAAGGTTGTGTGGGTGTGATGAATGTTCAGAGATAAGCTGTATTAAACTTGGAGGTTTTAATCAATAGGTTAAAGAAAAGGGTAAGAATGATCATAATACATGGGACTCTAGTGCCTGATTATTTGAATTTCTCCAGTCTCTCATTTTTACTTTGAGAGAAGAGTACCCCTGATCTTCAGTAGAATTGACAGGCTAGGAAGGGTCCATTCTGTATCCACACAGAGGTAGTGTTATCTCTACTTCTGCCTCAAGTGACTTGTATTTCAGTGTTATATCCAAGTTTGAGTTTGTACAAACTGTATGGACTACTTGCTGTGAATGTTTTTCCCCAGAGCTCTGTAGTCCTGCTACAAATGTTACAGCCTACAAGAAGCTTCCTTTCGCAGCTGGAACATTCAGTCTAGCTTGCTTCCATGTTTTTTGGAAAGCTGGCAAGGATTAAGTAGATTTAGCACCTAGTGGATTACTTCTTAACTAGTGATGTTAAAAAAAGCTTATATAACTGTAAATTCAGAAAGGCTTGGTTTTGCTGATAAAAAATCAATGTAGCAAGTAAAATTAGATGGAGTAGTGGGAGGGGAGAGGGAAGAGGTAGGCCTGTTGCCGTGCTCCTAAAGCAAAGAGGTGAATTTCCATAGGAGCAGTTGAGTTAAAATCTATTAGATCTGTCTTGTTTGCTGTACAGGATTTGAATCTTTTTTAGCTTACTTTACAAGTGTAGCGGGGTGTGTGTGGTGTGGCTACTGAAGAGTAATGTCCAAACTTTGCTAGGACACCCTTTGACATACAGATCCATTTGAAGCAAAAGTAAAAACAACACAGTGGGAAAAAGGCCGCAGCATGTCACAGACACTGAAAGTGAAGAGGTGATCCAGTGGGAAAAGACAAGGAAATATGAGTTGGCATTGCTCTCTGAGGCATGTAGAGCTCAACAACTGCAAGTGTTGCCATTTCTTATCAAGAGCTTTAGTCATTGATGTATTCTCACCATCTTTATCTTGTTTCATATAAAACTGAGAGTTGTAAAGTGTTCAAGGGTGAGGTATCACTTCTAATTTAACAAACGCATACAGAAAGACAGAAACCCCAAAGCATATCCTTCCATGTGAAATCCTGCACTACAACATCAATGCTTTCATTCTAGCTCTATGCTGTTGCTTTTGTTTCCAATGTTTTATTCATTAGCAAAAATCACAAACCTGTCCACAAGGGGTCTGACAGAAATATGCTTTTTTTTTTTTTTACTTTAGTAGAAAATGCCTAGCTCCCTTCAACCTATTGTGTTTAGATTTTTTTGAGACCTATATACTACTTTATGGAGAATATAAGAAAATGAAAGGCTCATCTCCTCTCGTGGTAGTCTCCCTCTCTGTAAAAGCAGTTGGTTTCAAGCAGCCTGTTGAATGCAGACTATTTTGTGAATCTGTGAAGACTGTCTTTTTAGAATCCCGATCTGCTATGCAGATACTTATGTAGGAAATATTTCCTTGGCACTTCATGCATCTTGTTCTTCCAGTTCTGAGGACATGCAAGAACTGGCAGAGCTTAACAGCTTGGTTTTAGGGTTGTGGTTATGTTCCTTTCAGACCCAAGCCTGCTATATTTGATTTGGTTGAGCTCTCTGTGGGACCACGTTGAGTTTCTCTCCAGCTGTGGCATGACTTACCTGCAGCTACATGGATAATAGTAAAAATTGTGATGCAGTTTATGAGCACATAGGAGATAATGAGATAAGGGAAGACAGCCAACCAACATAAATTTGCCAGGGAGAAAATTGTGTCAAACTGATTAGTTTGCTTCCTTGACAGATGAATTAGATTAGTGCATAAGGGAGGCAAGGGATAGGAGTGATACAAATAGAAGTGTATAAGGTTTTGAAGGATGTTCTTTTGAGTGTAATATGTGCAGTGTTTTGGTTTTTTAAATGGGATCTCTGTTAAATTACTATATTGCAGGAGCAAAATTAAAATTTTAAAATTTAAAAATGGTTCTGTGGAGCACTTAATAAGGATTCAGGATCACTTGGAGAGGCATTTGTAGTAGGCTTCCATACTAGTCATGGCTAGATTTGTCAATGACACCTATTGATTTAGATTTTAGTACAGAGAGTAGAGTTTACTTAGGAGCTGTGCAGGTGGTGTCAGTTTGGGAGTAGACAGAATGGGCAGCCCAGCGTGTTGATACAAAGCTGTTTGTCACTGGGGTAAGCAAAATGTGTGTGTTGGCTTGACCTGACTCACCCTGTGTTTATTTGTTATACTACAGGAGCTCAGTCAGTGTGTATAACCTAATTACGCTGAGTTTACTGCGTTGGGTGGCCTCTTCCAACACTCACAGCACAGCTTGTGGTACTTTTCTATCCTTTAGAAAACTGCAGCACTGAAACCTAGAACTTGAAAGGAAGTGTTTGTTTATTTGTAGCGGTTTCTTTATTCTGTCTCTGGGAGAAAATGTATGGGTAGGGAAGAGTGACCATATTTTTAAGAGCTTTTGTAGAATAAGGCATGAAATATGGAAATAATTGTCATCTTAGGATGGTGTTGGAGAAGTCTGTCATACTGCTTTGTTTTAAATTCCCTGTGATAGCAAGGGGTGTTTGTGCACCATGCTCTTGTATGCTCTTCTCATAGTTGTCAGGTTATCATGAAAGATTCATTTCATGGCTCCCTTAGAGGTAAACACCAATATTTCACACTGGGTCAGTAATTTTTGCTAGCAATAGATTAATGCCTGCAACTCCCTTTGATATGTTCCCATCTGTGATGCCATAGTTTCTTATGGATGTGAAGCACAGTGAGGCAAAAAAAAAAAAAATTAAGTCTCTATTTAGGTTACCTCTGTGGGGATGCTGTTCTCAGTTTCTGTGATCCCTGCTGCTCTTTTCCTGACTTCTTGGGGTATGAAGAAGTATGAACTATCCTAGCAGAAGATTTCCTAGCAAAACTACAAATTAAGAAGGTACACCTTAGCAGCAGAGAGTGGTGCACCAGTTTGTAATTGGAATTACAAGAATGCTGTGAAAGTTTCATGTCCCATCTTCTGTCCCAAAGGGAGAGGGATGTTGCAAGAGTCACTGCTGATAAGTGATAGCCTGTGAAAGGCAAGCCTTAGGCAGTCCCTTGGAAAGACTTCTAAGTCCCATGAATTGAAACAAACTGGAGGCACAGTAAACCTAGTTTTAGAGTTTTCCCTTGTTTGATTTTAATTTCAAGAAGCTGCCTGGGAGAAATCTCAAAGGCACATTCCTGTAGAAGCAAGAATAACTGTTCAAAGTGCTGGGAGATGAAACTGATGTGCAGCAATTTTTATAAGTGAGGAAATAATAGTGCAGAAGTGGGCTACCACCTGCCTGTGTTGCAGTGAGAGTATATTAGAAGTACTGTTTACTCTTTGGTGTTACTGAAAGGTCACCTTACAAGAAGACAGAGAAGTAAAATCAAAGAAAGAAATGTATGATAAAATTGTGAAGGAATGTATAAGAGAAGTAGCCTTTACTGTGATACCATTGTTGCAATTAAATCTTAGTATTGAGCATTTATTTACCTAATTCTTCCATGTGCCTTTGTTTGTCAGCATATTGCTGGGTTTCACTCTGTTTATTGCGTTATTTGTCTTAAAAATAAACAAGAGTAATTTTCCTCAGTCTATGCACTGCTTACTGTCAAAGCTTAAAAGGAACACAAAACCAGAGAAAAGGGGGTAGCATTGAAGAAGTCTTGTTTTTTCTTGTGGGGAGCAAGTTCTGTTGCCAGATTCTTTGTATCCAGAAACAGCCAAGCACAATGCAGGTCATCTAAATGAGCCCATACACTTTCACAGATGCACTGCAGAAGCAAGGACTTGCATTAAATAACTACCCAGTGATTTCTGTACCTGTAAATGGCGTTACAGTGCATTTGATAGACAATTACTGTCTCTGTTTTTGTTTTCTTCTTGATGTTTTTTCCTCCAGCAAGGAAGTCTGTTTCCTTTGTATAATAAGTGTTATGTGTAGGTGAATCCACAGTAAAAATGTGAATAAACTCCATGTCAGTAGTTGTGCTTTTACAAAGTGGATATTCAAGCTTTCTTTTGGGATAAATTTAGTTGGAAAGCAATGTCCACTGCAGTCATTTGAGTATTATTCTGGGAGAATTCTTTTCAGAGAACTGCAGCTTCAATCATAATTGGTTTCCTTTACCCTTGGTTATTACTGGGGCAGGGGCAAGTATAGCAGTGAGACATAACATGCGAGTTTGGATAACATAATGGATTTCCTTGGAAAATACTACCACTTCTGAACAGTTTTTGTTATTGAAACAAAACACCTGGCAGTTCTAGATTGTATGATGCTGTGCATGAAAGTAGCATTGCAAGCTAGAATAGTGAACAGTGTTAAAAAACAGAACAAAACAACAAACCCCTGAAAAGCAGAAGAGTTAATCAAGAATATCCACATTGTATCTGATCTAGATTCTAGTAAGGAGTGTCTCTTGTCCTTTGTTTATTTTTTCCCCAGAATAATTAGTTCTACTGTAACCAAAATTGAAACGTACTTACTTTCCTGTGAGATAAGAGAAGCAGGAAAATGTCATCTTGCAAATTAATTTGTAAGCCATGATACATCAGTCTGCTTTGCAGCGATTGTGCTGCCGACCAGATGTCGTTTTGCTCGAGCACACAGTTTTTCATCTTGATCCGGCGCTTGTGAGATTTTGATTTATTCTCTGTGAAGCAGCTGTGTCAGTGACTGGGGCCTGTGCATTGCAAGGAGGAGGGATCCCTGCTCTTGGTGTCCCAGGCTGCCGGGAGGGAGCAGCTGCTCCTTGCTCACAGTCCCTCCTGCCTGGGTGCTGGTACAGTCGGCGCAAAGCTCGGCACAGCCGCCTGACCGCCACAGGGATGTTTGCTGACCAAGGGCTGCCAGCGCCTTGGAGGCACGGGAGCTTGTCTCCTATCTCTAGTGTCTTACAAGGGGAGGACTTGAAAACGAAGATGCTGGCACTGAACTTCAAGAATTCAAGGTAGGATGAGACCTAAAGGAATCCCAGCTACTCTTATTTCTTTGCATGATACTTTTCTGCCCTGGACTAAAATTTAATTCCATGTCTAGCATTTATGAAGTTGTACCTCTTGTTGTCAGACTTGCTGTTACAGGAGAAGATAACCAAAGCTGAGGTTGATCAGACATTTAGTCAAAACCTAGTGATATTTTTGAATAAAGTGGGTAATGTACCAGTGCATAATTTTCTGTGTTTAGGGTGTTGGCTCTAGAGAAGTAAGTCAAAAGTACATAGTTTACAGTTATCATCCCAGCTAATGAAGAAAATAATTGATTTTGGTTTGTCACGTGGGTAGTTTTCAAAATACAGCTAATATGAGCCTAGAGTGCAGTAATTGTGCTGTGAAGCCAGCTTGTTACTGAGTTATGTTACACATGTTCTAAGAAATCTAACAAAATTGGAGAAAATAGTGTTAAGATAGTATTTTCCCTGTCTCTTGAGTGCTGTAGGCCTCATTTTTTCCCTTTGAATAAGAGAAAACTCACTTTTGGGGGGATTTCTACTTGTCTATTTAATCTTGTAATACACTGCAAACTGGTGTCAAGAAATCATTTATTCACTGTGAAAAACAGCTTTAATTTTGGCACTATTGCCAAGCAGGGCTAGAACATGAGTAATGAAGAGAAAAACAAGAATAGTTTTTAAAGTAGTTATGGTAAACAGTAAATATACCAACCTCTTTATTGGCAATCAAAAATAAGAAAAGTAAGTATGGGTTTTCTAAAATGTTGCAGCTTTTTCACTTTGAGAGACACCAGTTTTAATATACAAGAATATCTACACCCGCTTC
This sequence comes from Horornis vulcanius, assembly GCA_013401035.1. NCBI lineage: Eukaryota > Metazoa > Chordata > Aves > Passeriformes > Scotocercidae > Horornis > Horornis vulcanius. Next base: position 29,428 of record VZUA01041043.1, read on the forward strand.
AGTCATTTTGTAGGTGTGCCATTGAAAAAAAATTTCACTGAAGAACTGGAAGAATTCATTCATTGAGTAATTAATGTTGCTTTAAAAGCCTGCAGTTTTAGTCTGCTTTGTAGGTTGGGGGGGGGGTTAAGTGTTTATTTTGTGGGGGGTGTTTTGTCTTTTCTTTCCCCTCTTTTATTTTTTCCTGTTTAATTCTTTATCTGGCACATTCAGTGCTGGGGGTGGAAACCTTGTAGCACTGGTGGGCTACTTCTAAATCCAAACAGCTCAGTCCTGCCTTGGATCTGTCTCAGGCTTTCTCTGCTGGACTGTGTTCTGGGAGCAGCAGTCTCTTGTGTTACTGGGGAGATAGAGCTGTTTTCTGTAAGGAAAAATTCACAATCAGCTCTTTTGTCTTTGCTCCATGTGAGGCTCCTGAGAAGTGTTTCTATGTGCAGCATGGGGTCTAAAACCAGGCTGGGGGTCATAGCTCTGCCTGCAATCCTCAGGTGTTTGAAGACTGAAGATGAGACTGAGATTTGCAATTTGTGACTGTCATCCCCAGAGGATCCTCTGCCACCCAACAGAGAGGGGTCAGGGGAAGGAGGAGCAGAAGAGAGGGAAGATGAGGAGAAGAGACAGTACTTTTCTCCCATTGTTACAATACTTGCTTAGTTACACAAAGCATAGCAATCTTTACTGTTTTTCCCAGTGGTGGTGCCTCTTACCAGGAGCAGCTGAGAGAAGTGGGGTTGTTTTTAGCCTGGGGAAAAAGAAGCTTGGAGAGGACCTTACTGCTCTCTGCAACTACCTGAAAGGAGGTGCTCGTGAGGTGGGTGTCAGTCTCTTGTCCCAAGTAACAGGATGAGAAGAAATCACAGAATCATTAGGGTTGGAAGGGACCTCTGCAGATCATCCAGTCCAACCCCTCTTCCAAGGCAGGGTCACCTGGAGCAGGTGACACAGGAGCAC